>CM048744.1:796960605-797245605 GCA_026315105.1 Locusta migratoria | reverse complement strand
ATTGTGTGTTGTCCTTAGTCTAAGTTGGTTTAAGAATTTGTAAGTGTAGGAACTGATGACCACTGCAGTTTGATCCCATGGCTTGACAAACATTTTTTTCGCTTTCTGCTCTAAAACTACTCATAAATGTTCAGTCATGTTGAGACATGGTGATTATTATATCCAGGGGAGATGCCTGATGATTTTCTGATGCTGCACAAAGCACGCATAAGGGTGCATTATCATTTTGAAATATGACAGTGTACGTTAACAATATGTTAGTTATAGTTAGCAGTTTGTTGTCGAAGATGGTGAGATTTCATTCACAGTTTTCAGAAGAAACAGGGTAATAACAGAAGCAGTTGAATACCACCATATAGGTGCAAAAATCACGACGGAACCTTCCCCACGCTTGACTATAGGAAGCAGGCATCTTCTTTTGTAGGAAGCAATGTAACGATGTTTTATCGGAGCATACCAAATACTGTCAGTCATTGTCAGTTAATGGATTTCACCAAGTAATCCTCTTCTCCAAAAATGTACCTTGTTTTGTGCATTACCGAGAGTACTGTCGCTAGTGGAACGTTAAAAAGTGAAGCCATTCTCGTCACTGACGCTCCCACCAACTGCGTAGCATTGACTTAGCATCTTTACACTGAGCCGCGCGAGAGTAGCCGAGCGGTTTTGGAGCGTCACGTTACGGATCGCGTGGCGTCCCGCGTCGGAGGTTCGAATCCTCCCTCGGGCATGTGTGCGTGTTGTGCTTAGGTTAGTTAGTTTAAGTAGTTTGTAAGATTAGGAACTGATGACCAACGTATTTTGGTCCCATAGGATTACAAACATTTGATCTGCAAGATAACGACCAGGATTTCGTACGTGAATTGTGAACTGCAGTCACATCTCAGAGTTAACCCTTACGCAGTGGTACAATTTTTTTGCATCAATATGTAGAATGGTGTTCATATTATTTTGTCGACCTCCCGTGCGTCAGGAGAGGCGGAGTGGTGTATTAACTACGAACGATTGTACATATATTACCACATGGAAACTCGCGATAAAAGCCATAAATAACGTCCGTGTTTGACACAATTCACTCTCGCAATATAAAGATCAAAATCAGAGTTTCGGTAGGAATACAGCCTCCTAGGACACGAAACCACATTTTTACATCTCTTAGTCATGCTCACTGTCGAACTGTTGAGATGTCCTCGTAATTCTTTCTTATGTCACAATGATTGTTAAAGATTCTGCGTTGCATTCCAAATGCTCCTCCAAATAATGATCTAGGTAGTGTCTGTTCAGAAAGGGGTCCACTTCTCAGGAACACACATTTTCAATAATTTTATAGCAACTATAAAAATTAGCTACAAATAAAAATAAGTTTAAGGGGAGCTTAAAAGATTTTGTAGTGGCCAATTCCTACTCCACTGACGAATTTTTGAATAGAACCAAATGATGTATGTATTCATACTATCAGTATTAGTAATTCAGCCTTTGAAAATGACATGTTCTACATCGACGAAGACCTGCTCAACACGGATCTATGGATCGAACAGCTAATCTATTCTATCTAATATCTGTTGATCATTGTTCAAAGCCGACCGGTGGTATTGGACATTAGAATTTATCCGTTTTTCGCTTGTAACTTACGCTATTTTCTGCCTCGATGCGAGGCTTCAATGTTCAAGTGTCTGTAAACCAATTGGAACAAACGGCTATGGTCATCAGTCCCTAGACTTAAAAACTACTTAAACTGACTTACGCTGAGGACTACAAAACACACACACACACACACACACACACACACACACTCACAACCACACACACACACACACACACACAAACGCACACACACAAACACACACACGTACATGCCCGAGGGAGGATGCGAACCCAGTCTGTAGCATGACGTCTTAGGCCATGCGGCTTTTCGCGCGGCTATGAAGTTTTGCTGATGGACTTGGTCTGCAGATGTTTCTTTAGAAGAAAATTAATACTTGAAAAATTTATTTCCTGATTTCAATTCCCAGTTACGTGTATTGTAATTTCAGAGATATACCTTACTTCGTCATACACGTTGCATGCTGCACATGCGTGACTCTTATCTTGGAAACTGGTATTTTTGGAGTGGCCCTACGCGGTATCATTTGCGTGACAGCGACTGTATTCTGTCAATGACATGCGAGATTTTCTCGTGCTTTCCGCACGTGGCTATGATTACGTAGTAATACAGGATGACATTTTTCTAAAGATGATGTTGAAAACACCCAAATGTTTGTAAATCTTATGGGACCGAACTGCGGGGTCAAACTACTTATTAATTAGCTTATTAACTAAAGACGGCACAAACATCCATGTCCGAGGAGGAATTCGAACCTCCGACGGTGAACGGCCTCGCGCATCGTAGCATAGCGCCTCAATGCGCTCGGCCGCTCCGTCGCGGCAATGATGTTGACCTTTCATGTGGGTCAAAGTTACAGAACTTCTAATTACTTTCGGTGGACTTGAATAATGTGCACTAATTTACTTTCAAAGGTAATATATGAATTTCAATCCGTGCAATAATGTGAGACACTGTGGTATATTGGTAAACAGTTTATATTTACACTTCTACTCTCGACACGCTTGGTGAACCTGTTAGATTTTGTTGCTGGTAGCTGAACTCTCTTGAAAATCATTCCATAATTGGATTAAAAAACTGTAAGTCGTTACCGCTCTATTTAATCTACTATGGTACCTTTCTTGTGGGCTATTTCTCGTACATTTATTCTATGTTTTAAGCGGTAGATCCTTGGTGCTCGTCTTAGAAAGTCCATTTACACACTTGCAATCTTCTAACCGCTCTCTGTAATTGTGCAGAATTGCGAAATATAGATGATTATTGGTTCAATAATTGTTTTATGTATGTTAACCTACATTTATAATAGTAATATCAATATTGTATATAATGTAAAGCTGAAACTATTATTAAATGCAAATTCTTTGCTGAATAAGATTGAAACTTATAGTTTTAGGCGTAAATCGTTTACCAAGTACAGTTTTTAAAAATCAAACTAGAAAATGTATGCTCGAATAACTAAGTAACTGTGGACTCCATTAATTTCTTGAAAGCGATTATTGAAAACACTCGAAACTCTCCCTCCCCATTCTATATGGGACGAAGCAATCTCATTAACGTACCCGTACTGAAATAAATACAATATACAAACATGGTATAAAATAAAACATACCTGTACTATATCTACGGGTATACATACTGAACAACAGGCTAATGAGATGCGATATCACCACCAGAGAAAGAATAAATCATTGGGATGTTACTCACATGACATTTGTCTTAAATGGAAGAGGGCGCGGTTTTGCTATATGGTAGTTACGAATGAGTGTTACGACTGCTTTGTCGTAGCGCCATGAGTACGTTATTAGCCACATTGTTTCTTTGCTATTTTCTTTATTTATTATTTATGTAAAAAAATTTTTTAGAATGGGGTTTGGCCTTACCTTTGTAGATTATCTACATCTATAAATGTGAAATGTATGTTCGGTGAACGTTTATCACGTCTGAACCACAAGACATAAAGAGCTAAAATTTTGTGCAGTTACTTATGTCTACCCGGGGAAGGCTTTAGGCACAGTTTTATGGCGATCGGATAGCTATTTATCTATATACATTAATGTGAATTTCTGTTCGGTGTACGCTTATCACGTTCGAACGACAAGACGCAAAGACTTAAATATTTGTACAGGTACTAATTTATACCTGAGGAAGGTTTTAGGCACGGTTTTATAGCGATCTGATAGATATTTAGTAATTTGAAGAATATATATCAATAATTACTCTTTGAAAATTATATTTACTCTTTGAAAATGGTTTTATTGGCTGTATTGTTGCTTGAGGGTTGATAATGATAAAAGGGTGAAGTATATTGGGACGGAAAGTTATCGGTGTATATAAAATTCTACGTGTGTGTATGTGTTAATATTTCGTTCTGCAGCGAAAACTACAGAACGCAAACGAATGGTCTGTGTGTCATTGTTGTCCGAAGTCTCCCGTTGTACACCATAGCAGTTCCATGCCGATAGCTATACGGGGTGGAAGATATAGTGGTTGAAAGTCGTCAAATTATTAAAAAAATTCGGACTGAAGGCCAGCGATGACGTTTGCGACTCTATAGCAAGGAGGTTACAAACAGCGAAACATGATGCCACAGACCATATCTTTGGTCTATGCGTGGTACAATGTCTTCAGCTCTTTTTCTGTAAGGATAAGCATACGGATAAAGAAATATAAGAATAAATAAATAAAGCAGTAAAAAAGAAATTTCTTTTAATACATCTCTTTAAAAAATCGGTTGACGTTTGGCGCATTACATTAAGTGATCGAACCAACACGCGAGCGGAGCCGCGGGTTTAAGCTAGTAAATTATAAAACATTCTCTTGAAATAAATTTTCATATTTTTTTCAGTCCGTTAAGATATTTCACTTACGAGGGGAATGCCAGCGTTGGGAAATCAACTTCGGGGATGTTACAATGCTCCAGCCATACGGCCAGTTGGCCAGTCATTCACGAGAAAAACGGCCATATTTTATGTATTCGTAAGTCCGATGTGTGAACCGAATGGTGCGTTGGCCGAGCTTGTAGTTGGCAAGTGTGGCAAGCCGAAAGCTCACGGTTCGAATCCTCAGCCCGGTATTGTTTTTCATTATTCCGTTTTTCAGATTCCTGTTCATTTATCTGATCAATATGTTAATTGACTATCTTGTACTAGAGGACCCGTGCGAATACTCCACACTGTTAGTGGAATGACAAAAAAAGTTGGGAAAAATGGAAGTAAAGTTTAATGTTCCCGCATAGCTTTCTTCAGAATCAATGCAAGTGTTTGAAAGCTCAAATGAAAGAGCTTCATCCCCTGAGTGTTTTTAGGTCAAGAAGAACTGCCTACCTTAATTAGAACCGAAGATATCGTGAAACAAACCGATTAAAATATGGAATGCAAGGACAGAAGGATACCGCGTTTGAATAAAAATAATGGAGAGAGTTAATTCGGATACTTGATGACAAATCTACGAATGAATACCTTTCGTTTAAAGCAAAAATGAAGGAAATCGGTCGGATAGAAGGGCCCGACCGACTGACTTTAGTTTACAGCAAGGACATCCCCATAAGAAATATACAGAAGGAGTATAGAAAAGGGAAGGCGAGAGTTACGTAAATTCTGATACTTGATGACAAATCTGTGGATGAATACCTTTCGTTTAAAACAAAAATGAAGGAAATCGGCTGGGTAGTTTGGTCTGGCCGATTGACTTTATTTTTCATGTATGCTTGTATTATATTAGGAGATATGAAATACCGTTTACAATGCTTGCTTCGTGTTTTCAAAGTATGTATTTGCTTATTATTGAAAAATAACTACACAACCTCGTTCAAATTGAAAACTTGTGTTATTTCAACATTTTGAACTTTTCCGTCCGAATTACTTCCTTCAAATATTCGTTCGTTTTGTGTACTGCATATGTAATATCAATGATAGACAAGAAAAATTGTCAGTATACAATGAACGAATATGTGAAGGATATAAGTAGGACAGAAACACTCAACATACTTAAATAACACGTGTTTTCAATTTGAGCGTGATTGTACAGTTATTTTTCAATAAAGAAAAGGCAAGTATGTACCAGGGTTGGAACTGAAATAGAGGCAACTATTTATTCACGACTGATACAAAAGCATTACAATTTTGCCACTGTTACTGTCCTTCAAAGTAGTTACCAGCGCTGTGTAGAAGCCGTTGCCGCAGGCCGCGGTGGCCGGGGGGACTGCGGCGCGCCAGTCACGGTCTGCACGGCCACTACGGTCGGGGGTTCGAATCCCCCCTCGGACAAGGATATTTGTGCCGTCCTTAGTGTAAGCTAGTTCGTAAGTAGTTTGTAAGTTTAGGGACTTATGACCCCGTAGTTAAGCCCCATAAGCTATACAAACTAACAAAGTCGTTGCCAGCGATATGGAAGGCGTAGCATACCGTTAGCGGAGCTTGCTCTGTCGATGGTGCGAATGGAGCGGTCTACTGCCTGTCTAATCTCGGGAGCAGCTCTGAAGCGAATGCCACGAAGTCTGGCGTCAATCACTGTCCACTAACGCGGCATCAGTATGCACTTCTTTTTCAGAGACGCTAGAGCGACCTGTCCGATGCATGTATGCCACAGGTTGCCGACCTTTTACCCAATGTGCCACTGTTCTGTACGGCAATGCCGATTCCCCGCACGCCTCTTGAAGACCTTGATGACACTGTCGTGCTGTACGACCTCTGGCATATTCAATCTTGATCCAAGTCCGTTGTTTCTGGCCGCGGTGGAGTAGCCGAGCGGTCTAAAGCACCTCGCTGCGGAGCGCGCGGTTGCTCGCCGTGAAGGTTCGAGTCCTCCCTGGGGCATGGGTGTGTGTGTGTTTGTCCGTAGGTTAGTTTACCTAGGTTTAAGTAGTTTGTAAGCTACGGACTGATGACTACGCAGTTTGGTCCGATAGATTTACAGACATTTTAACATTTTCCCGTTGTTTCTGTTTCGAAAACATAGCGTACCGTTCAGTGGCGTAGCTATGTCACTATGGGCCCCGGGGCAGAAATGACTTTGGGGCCCTCTTTAAAACTAGACAGGTGCAAAACTACATCAGCAGGTCCTTACCGCCCACTGTTCGACATAATAAGGCAAACCTAAATTGTACTAAGGAAATTATTATGTGTTATGCAGCAGATAATATTTAATCATAGTCTCTAATAAAATTATAACCGTGAAACGTTATTATGATTTCACGCAAAAATTACTGAGGAGATTTGGATAAAATTTTGCAGAGGGATAGAGTTGGACCTGGGTAGGACATTTAGATAAAACGACCACATAGTTTCCTAAGCTGCTCCATACTTGGTGAATGAAGTCCCAAGCAGAAGCTAGTAAAAAAATAAACACTGAAGAAATATTACTTAACCATGGAAACATAATAATAATAATAATAATAATTTCGTGTGGCTCATTGGCCTGGTGCAAGACTTTCAATTGGACGCCACTTTTCGCCCTAGCCAATCCCAGTTATCCAACTGGGGAAAGGGGGCGTACAGCTTAACGCGAAAGCCGAACCGCGTGTCGTTTCTGGCGACTCCTCACATCGTTGGGAGGTGAAGGATGGGTTAAAGCGCAGTCTGAAAACATTCAAGGTCCAACCGGGTTCCGAACCCGCGACCCTTCGCTTTCGTCAGACAGGTAATTTTATGCTTCTAAATTAGTGCTACAATGCGGCTTTTGTTATTAATAAAGACTTCGAATGCATACGAATGAGATACACCTGTCTGGAAAGAAGAAAGTGACGAGGATTGTGTACTGTCCTCAGTTTTTGCTACTCCCAAACAAAGGAGAAATTTCTGTTACATACTTGTGATATTTCGTGGTGTCATTGACAAACGATATTTCAGTTTTGCTTAATTTATTTGAAGTTGTGCAGCCATACACCAGTTAACCCCCATGCTTTACATAATGAAAAACTACACCAGTTCGGAAAGTTTATTGCTTATCACAACGAATTTCCAGGATTATTCGCGTATTCTAGTGCATTTGTTTACATAAGTACTTTTTCGACGTTTCACTGTGTGATTTCCCGACACACTTGCACTGCAGTTGTCTCTTTTAGGTTAGCTACCAGGCTTCATAAAGCATACGTTAGTGTCTGGCCAGGAAAAAGTAATAGGCCTAAGTAAACTAACTAAGTCGACATCTTCGGTTATTATTGTGACATTGGCATAGAGGGCAGCGTCTTGAATGCTCAATTCACTATTGTGACGAAGTAACCATATTTTCTCTTCTTCTTGCATGAATTTCGGAGTGCAGTTGCTTACAGCACTTCATTGGGATCTATGATTAAGGAGCACTCCCTTGGGGAAATTCACTACACAAACAGTTGAGTTACCATAATAACACCATTCTGTAGTAATAAATTGTAGGTACTTCATATTTAAATGTGGTTACGTCGTGTAATGTCAAACACACTGCTAGTTATTGACAGTTATTTCGCAAAGATTGGCAGCCATGGCAAATCTGACTTCAACCGACAGCACGCTAACGGTGGCAGGGTCCAAGTCTTAGCGGACAAGCAGTCGACCTTGTTATGTTTATATTCTGAAGTGGGAATAATTTTTTGATTTCTCTTCGTGCGTTTGAGGTTTGTTGGTCAGGGTTCAGAAAAGTTAAAAGTGGAAAATCCTTCACTCAACTAAAATATTATATACAATAGGATGTCGATTATGCGAAGTAACTGGTGGACATAGATGCTCGGAAAACCGATTATTCGGATAATCAAACTGTACGCGTCTAAATATATTATTTATACAGTATTCGGAGGCGCACGGTTCTTCATGACTGGCGTCGTGTGAAGGCCGCATTAGAAGCAGTGTTCCGCCACCCGGTGGCCCAGTGCGGCTACTGTGGGAAACTTGGTTTGAGGGGAGGAGGAGGTGATGGACGGTAGGGTGGGAGAGTAAAAAAGTAAAATAAAAAATGCGCGCTCTACTGTAACTTTTTTTTCGAACGTCGCTCACGGAGGCCGAGGGGCCCCTAGAGCTTGGGGGCCCCGGGGCACTGCCCCGCCTAGCCCTATGATAGCTACGCCACTGGTGCCGTTACGTTATCCGGCTCACAAGTGACTGTTTCCCTCGATACTGCACACGCCGGTGACGTGGGAGGGGCGAATCCATTTGCTTGGAGGTAAGGTAGGTATGTCAACAATGTGTGCTGTCAGAGACAATAAGATTCCATTGCATAGCGTCTTCACAGCAGTGTTGCCACTATTTAAGTTGCAACACTCGTGTTTTGAAAATACGAAGCCAATTAACGTATTGATCTGTTAAATGAACAAGATTCTGAAAAAAATAGAATAACGAAAAGAATCAGGGGCCGAGGATTCGAAAGCGTAATCTTCGGCATGCTACACGTGCCAGCTACGACCTCGGCCACCGCACCATTTGGTTCACAGACCGGACGTCGTGAATGGCTGGCCATCTGGCCGTATGGTTGGGGTATTGTAACATCCTGGGGGAGTGCTGCAAACACGCGCCGCCGCACCGTGAAGTCCATTTCCTAAACCTGGCACTCCACAAGTTAGATACGAGGCATGTTTTTTAAGCAAGTTCAGTTTGAACATAAGTACACAACGAAAGGTTATTTAATAAAGTAAATTTATTTTCAGAAACTGCATACATTACTTGATTTTTCGACGTAGTTGCTAAGTTTTGTTCAAATACTTATCATACCTCTCAACCAAATACAAAATACCCTCTTCATAACATCTTGCCGTCTGCCTTGATAACGAAGAGTTCACTGCCGTTTTCACGTCGTCGTCATCTTTGCAACGGTTGCCACTGAGGTGGAGATGGAACGCCTGTTTTCACGAATCTTCGCTTCAACTGAGCTACCAAATCGTCTGTATTCGAATAACGGCGACTCGAACGGTCCTGATCATGGACGTTGTCACGGCCATCTTTGAATTCTCGTACCCACTTACGCACTTTGCTTTTACTCATAACAGTATCACCGGCCGGTTCGCAAATCTGTCGATATATTTCTGCAGCAGACTGGTTCCCTGCAGAAAAAACCGTATCACTGAGGGAACCACACAGGCGGCGGGCAAGTTGATAGTCTGAAATATTTTGAAAGCACGAAACAGTCGTACAGATTAGCTACAGAACTGAATGTTCAAATGTTTGTATAGCTTATGGGACTTAACTACGGGGTCATCAGTCCCTAAACTTACAAACTGCTTATGAACTAGCTAAGACTAAGGACGGCACAAATATCCATGCCCGAGGGGGGATTCGAATCCCCGACCGTAGCGGCCGTGCAGACCGTGACTGGAGCGCCTCAGTCTCCTCGGCCACCGCGGCCTGCTACAGAGCTGACACTGAGCACAGTTGTTCCCGAGGAAAGCTGGAACACGACGCAAGCGCTCGTTGCGGTATGCGAGCGAACTACTAGTGTCCACAACAAAACGGAACTTACGTAAAAAACACCCACCTGAAAAGATCCCCATGACCCTCTACGGGTCGTGACCCATAGTGAGGGAACCATTGGTCTAGGATACTACCGACATCGTCAAGAGCCCAGGAGAGCCACTGCAGGCGGTATCATGTTGTCAGCAAAGACTCTCGAATGGATCGTCAGCCACAATGGGCAATTAACGCCATATTGCGTTATGTCTTAGCGGATACGCCAGCCGTACGCCCCATATTATTTTTTCACGCCATGTCGTTGCCTGTTAGCACTGACCCTGCAGTCGGGCATCAAGTGCTGGCCGCCGGCCACAGCCTTGTCCCTTTCTCGCTGGCGAGATTTCCGAATGAATTGCCCCATGCATCTGGCTCCAAGTACCATTTCGCTTCAGAGTCGGTTGATTCCCGTCGTGCGACCGTAATAACATCGGAAACTCGTTTCCATGAATCACAAGTACAAATGACAATTCTGCCACTGAAGTGCCTTTCTGTACGTCGAGTGCGTGATAATACCGCCATTCGCATAGGTGCATGCAGCTACCCCACGGTGGTTCCACGGTTAGACATGTTATGCGCAGCGGAGATTTCTGTTGTTGCTTCACGGAGTCGGTGACACGGAGTTGCGTGTCTGCCCGCGAGTTCGGTCGATGCGAGGGAGGCCAATGAGTCAGACCGCGCTGTCAAACAGCTGTCGCTTCCAGCAAGCGACTTGTACTTTCGTTGACCCAGTGACCCGCTGCCCCTGATGTCTATACGCCCCCCTCTACCCCCGCCTCCCTCCTGTCGGTATCTCACACGGACCTTCGTACTTCTTCCCTGATGACGTTGCCATGTAGCACGTGCTCAGCTTTGCGTGCAAATAGGCCCTCTACGCGTGGAAGCGACGGTGAGTACTTGTGTCGTGAATATAGCAATTCCCGGTGTTACAAGGCCTCAAATAATAGTTGTCTTTCTTTTCGTGCCGCGGCGGAGTGGCCAAGCGCGTAGAGGCGCTACGCTACGATGCACGAGGCCGCTCCCCGTCGGGGGTTCGAATCCCCCCTCGGACATGGATGTTTCTGTCGTCTTTACTATGAGGTAGTTCATAAGTAGTTAGTAAGTTTAGGCACTGATGACCCCGCAGTTAAGTCCCTTAAGCTAAAAAACATTTGAACTTTTCTTTTTTTTTCTTCAAGGATGAAATAAGTGGCCTCAGTTTTCGATGTTTTACATAATAACAGTGCGACCCCCTTGCATTTCGCCACACGCAATCACGGTGGGTTAATGAAAGTGGCAGCAAAAGAGATAAATTGATAGAGACAGTAGCAACAAAAGAGACAGAAGACAGTGAAGTGAGCAGGAGAGATAACTGGAGATCATTGATAACCTTTGGAGATCTGAACCTTGCAGATCGGCGAACCTAAACAAGAAAAACTGTGTCCACTTTCCCCCATTCGTTTTATCCATCTGTTGCCAAATTCGCGTTAAACACGCTGACCCTGTATATGGGGGGACAAAGGCCAAAAGCAGTGCAAAGATGTGAATTTCCACTGAATTTAATTCCATACAACTTCGTGGACAAGCTGGTGGTGCAATATTTACACAGGATGATCGGACTTGTAGAGGGGAGTCAGTACGTAATACTTTGGTAAGGAAGCAATGTCAACAAAATCATCCAGTGACACAATGCATGTCGTGCAGCTCACACGATATTTTTTTTCATTGTTTTGGTCCACTGAAGGCACCCGTCTTTTCGATTTTTAGAATCATTTTCTCCATGGCAGTGATCGGATCAACGCCTTTTTTGAAACCCTTCAGTGTCCAGAACTTCTGCAGGCGACTTGTGCAGTCATCATTCTTGTAAAACAGTTTTACAAGCAGAGAGAGAGAGAGAGAGAGAGAGAGAGAGAGAGAGAGAGAGAGAGTCATGGCGAACTTCTCAGGCGCGAAATGAGGAAAAGCCGTGAACCTAGTGTGTTTATAGCAACCTCAATGGGTCGTGCGTATGACAGGTGTTTCCATTTACATATCAAGACAGATACAGCGACATCTATTCATAAATGTTCACACTATTAATTTTTATCCTTGTGACGTTAGCATCCAGATGTGTATTTCAAATATATATTAAATTTTAAATGCATGTAGGTTCTGTTATAACTTTTACCATAACTGATGTATATTGTAGTTTAGTTTAGTTTGTTTATGTGAATTTATGTAATTTATCATCTGTGTATCTGGGTAATCGCCGATAGGAAAGTAGGAAACATCTTTGGTGTGTGTGTGGTATGTGGTCTTTGGAGCAAGGAGTAGGGAGTAGGGAGCAGGAGTAGTAGCTGTGGAGTCGGAGAGTCGAGCTCTGTCGTTTGAACAGTTCGGACGCAAGCAAGTGCGCGGGAGAGTGCAGCGCCTCGCTCTTTGCAGTCACCAGGCCTTGTTGACGGAGTTCCATAATTAGTGCACATGTTTCCAATATGAGCAGGGGCACACGGCAATTCATCTGTATATGTCAAGATTCTGCCCTCAAATTGCTAACTAGATTGTACCCGTGCCTGTATTGTGACCTGCAGCATTGTCAGAGTCGGCGCATCCTGCTCTTCAACAACGAGGACGCAATGTAAGACTGCTCCAATAATTTACGACCACACAGAGTTTACACATTTTGTAAGGCGTTTCCCAGTTTTGTGCTTGAGAAACTATTTTTCTTAATAATAAGCAAAATTAAAAAAAAAAAAAAAAAAAAAAAAAAAAAAAAAAAAAAAAAAAAAAACCCACATCATTGTCCTAAGACATTGTTACCAACTAGGGTCCTATCCCTGCCAGAAGTTTCCCGAGTGTCGTTGAAAAGTGAAAAGAATATTAAATTCAGTGCCAAACTATAGACTTTAAATAATTAAAGTTTGAATTTTAAAGCTAATTTCAACACATTACAATTTTGGAAATAAGGAATTGCTTTGTTTAAAACAAAGTTGACACAATCAAGTAACTAAACAAAATTATATATTAATTCATTAATTAATTGATTCATGGCTATTTAATATTTCATTGGTTAAAAAAAATCTATGCCGAGCGGTCTAAGACGCCTCGCTGCAGAGCGCGCGGTTGCTCGCCGTCGGAGGTTCGAGTCCTCCCTGGGGCATGGGTGGGTGTGTTTGTTCTTAGGTTAGTTTACCGTAGGTTAAATAGTTTGTAAGCTACGGACTGATGACCACGCAGTTTGGTCCGATGGATTTACAAACATTTGAACATTTTTTTTGTAAAATTTGTGTAAAGTTGATTTCCTATCTCGGTTCGTATTTCGGCGTTGTCCATCTGTGATCTAGTTGCAAGTCATTTTGAGTAATTTCTTCCTGGTAATGTTAACATTAATTAGTCTGCCACCGAGTGTTTTGCTGCCCAGTGTGTAATTCTCATGCAGGTGAGTGTTAGTGAAGTGACGTTGATAGCCGGCCGCGGTGGCCGAGGTGACTGAGACGCTCCAGTCACGGTCAGCACGGCCTCTACGGTCGGGGGTTCGAATCCCCCCTCGGGCATGGATATTTGTGCCGTCCTAGTTCGTAAGTAGTTCATAAGTAGTTTGTAAGTTTAGGGACTGATGACCCCGTAGTTAAGTCCCATACGCTTAACAAACATTTGAACATTTTGACGTTGATAATTGAGTGCAACATTGGTCTCCGATCCAACACTGTTTCCGAACTAATCTAGTTTATTTTCTTTCTGGTTATAAACTGACAAAACCAAAGCATCATTTTTCGTAAACGTTATTCGATTGCAAAAGTGTTTGCCAACCTTCTGTTGTGGAACACTAACCTGTGTGATTACCCATTCATAATTGCCGTGGTTAATTACAAAACACCTTGAGTGTCCCATTGGGCTGGCGATCGTGTTAATTTATTAATGTTTTTTTTACTGTTTCATTGTTTGTTACTTCCTATAATTTGCAATACATACGTGTGTGAGTGAGATTGTTCCATAATTAAATCAGTTCAATTAGTAATTAGTAGAGTAGGAGGCTGTTGTGGTAGTTAGTTGTGGCAGCATTCCCTCACTAGTTGGTTTTCGTTTGCACAATAATTTTTTGGTAAAGATAGCCTTGTCCAACTTTATTTTGTAGGCAAATCGCGGGTCAATTTTAAAATTAATCTGTCACAGGATTAATCACCCGGTTAGTGAGGGGAGTGTGTAATTCTCATGCCATACGTGTCTCTCCTTCGAAGATAATAATCCGTTGCAATTTGACGTCATTCTGACCAGTGGTGTTATTTTTACAGCGTTTTGGAAGTAACTTTAATTACAATCACCCTGCGCGTTTTACAAGAATGACGCCTAAACAAGTAAACTGAATTATAAAAAAAAAAAAGTAATCTACATACAAAATTGGATTCACATCGTTTTAGCCGTTTCCGAGATACACACATATATATATATATAACCTATTGGACCAAACTGCTATGGTCATCAGTCCCTATACCTACAAACTATTTAAACTTACACTAAAGACAACATGCACACCCATGCCCGAGGGAGAACTCGAACCTCCGGCGGGAGCGGCCGGCCAGTCCATAGCATGATGCCTTAGACCACACGGCTATTCCCGCGCGGCTATATAAAATATATGTGTACAAGAAATTCTCGTTTAATTATATAAGATAAACGAAATTCAAAATATCTGCCGAAACACCAGGGAAAATAACACCTGACGAATCTTGCGAGGGACGCTCGGTATAAAGAAAGTGTGTTGGTACGAGGGTGTGAGAAGAGAGCTGTGGTGAATTATTTCTCACGCTAATTACTTTGTAATTCCAGGGGAACATGTCCTGCACATTTTAGTCAACTGAAAAAGAAAGAAAAATTGCATTTCAAACTGACTTCATCCTACGATGCTCATGAAAGACAGAAAAACAATTTCATGCTAGCGAGGAACTGGGAGTGTTATTAACCAAGGTATTTGCAACATTCCGTCATAAATCACCCTTACTTATGACAACATGAAACAATTTTTCACTGGGCTGCTGCCACACTTTACTATGTATAATGACTCGCGTCGCCTAGTGGGAAGTGACATTTGAAAATCGACCCGCTTCTTGGTGCGGCTACCGCAGTCCATTTATCAACGGTCTCCTATAGGAGCTGAAAAATAAACACCGAAGAGTGACCGCAACCTTGGTTAACGTGACGTCACATCATTTATAATGCCAACTAATCGATTTTTTCTTCTGCTTGTGTAATGCGCTGAGAAAAACCACACTCTCGGTGAGGTCATTCAGTAGCGTTTTGTGTAACTGTACACCTATGCGGTTCATTCTAGTAGAGCAATTGGTTAAAGTACTGAAAAACATCAAAACAGAAAGTTGCCAAATCTTAAGAAATAGAAAAAAAAATGGATCGCCAAAAGCAAGAAAAAATTACCTAGGACTGTTAAAAATTGGTATATAATAATAATAATAATAATAATAATAATTTAGTATAAACAGATATCTTTCAACTGCTTTCAGATTCTGAGCATGTATGGACAGTAACTCTTCAAAATTTGTACTATTGTATGTTATTTTCAGTTAATCGTGTTGTCTTCCACTACAAGTTTGTTCTAATGAATGGCCTCAATGCACTTTTTTGCGTTGGTTACTTATAAAAATGGACTCTACTCGCCGTTATTTTGTAAAAAAAAGCTAGTCACAATTTAAAAAAAAAAGATTGGAAACTCTCAGGAGTGAGAAGAGCTACAATGGCGACAACGGAGAAACGTCGGCCATGTCTACAACAGAACACAGTTCTACGTAGTCGCACGGTGCACATTGAGCATGCCGTTCACTTTGACTCTGTTTGCAGATAAAAAGATAATTTTTCAAATTGTGGTACCCAGTTTTACTGTTGTTCTTTTATTCAACTCGTTTCTAATTATTTTTCAATTAAAAGTTAGCATGCGCAAATGAGATGAAATTTATACGACTCAGTGTTTATAAAAATGTTAAAAAAGCAAAGATTTATGCACAACAATCTCATATTATTTTAAAAACCTTCTAGAAGGAATTTCAACCACTATAAATATAACACTTCGAGCTTCTGAAGTGACTGGCTGAAATGTTGGTGCTCGTTCTGCATCTCTGTTTATTATTTCGAATAATAATTCTACTTAGAGTCTGATCGGTTTTCCTCGTTTATTCAGAGATATTTGCGATTAATAAAACAGATTCTCTCACAGCTTCATGAACTAGGCCTTTTTTTTTTTTTTTTTTTTTTTTTTTTTTTTTTTTGTAACTGATAGCGAGGATTTTTGTGGCGCACGATTCACTCAGACGGTTTTCCCGTCCGAATTTAAATCTTTATCAATACTTAGTGTTTGCTAATTGTAGACCCTGCAGATTTCTTTTAAATTTGTCGGACGCCATATTTTCTTTCCACCCATAGAGCACAAGATATTGATGTCCCGATTTTTACCAATCAGTGTAATTAAAGATTACGCACTGCCACATCAAGCCAAACTATCTTTTCCGCTTTGACTTGGGCTACACATGTAATATAAAAATCAGTTAAAACTTTAATCATAAAGCAAAATAATAGTGAAGCTTCAGTTCAAAAGCTATCCTATCCTAGATTTACATTATAAACAGTTCCCATTCTCCGGTCATGACTAAGAATTGTGGAGTTTTTCCGTAGTTGTAACCAAAATGTTGAAAAAGGAAACTCCCTCTCAGACGTGTCTCATCCGCTTTCAGGCTGGAATTAAAGTTCATGGCGAGAAAATAAAAATTTTGTGGTTTGCAGACTACACTGTAGTCATTTCATAGACAACGAAGGACCTAAAAGAGCAACCGAACGGAATAGACAATGTCTTGAAAGTAACGTATAAGAAACATTTGACAAAAGCAAAACAAGGATAATAGAATGTAGTCTAAGGAAATCAGGCAATGCTGAAAGAATTAGATTGGGGAATGAAACAATGTGTGACTTGGGCAGTAAAATGACATAAGATGAGGAAAAGCGTTTCTGAAAAAGATAAATTTGTTAACATAGAATATCAACTTAAGTTTTACGGAACCTTTTCTGAAGGAATTTGTGTGGAGTGTTGCCTTGTATGGAAGTGAAATACGGACGATAAACAGTTCAGACAGGAAGAGGCTAGAAGTTTTTGAAATGTCGTGTTACATACGAATACTGAACATTAGGTGGGCAGATCGCGTAACTAATGAAATACTGAAAAGAATTCGCATACCTTGACTAAAAGAAGGGATAGGACACATTCCTAGACATCAAGGAATCATGAATTTAGCATCGGAGGGAAGTGTGTGTAGTCAAAATTGCCGAATGAGACCAAATGTTCAAATGTTTGTTAAGCTTATGGGACTTAACTACGGGGTTATCAGTCCCTAAACTTACAAACTACTTATGAACTACTTACGAACTAGGACGGCACAAATATCCATGCCCGAGGGGGGATTCGAGCCCCCGACCGCAGTGGCCGCGAATGAGACCAAGAGAAGAATACAGTAAGAAGGTTCAGATAGATGTGGGTTGCCATTCTTGTGAGAGGATTAAGGGGCTTGCTCTAGTTAGTGTAGGGTGGAGAGCTGCATCAATCCACTCTCAGCAGGTCACAATAACGGCATACCTTCTGGACTGTATGTCAAAGGTGGATTTTATCCCGAAAGTGATGGGTCCTGACTGTCAGGAATATGTGTACCGCCGGCCGTGGTGGCCGAGGGGATTGAGGCGCTCCAGTCACGGTCCGCACGGTCACTACGGTCGGGGGTTCGAATCCCCCTCGGGCATGGATATTTGTGCCGTCCTTAGTTGTAAGTAGTTTGTAAGTTTAGGGACTGATGACCCCGTAGTTAAGTCCCATAGACTCTACAAACATTTGAACATTTATGTGTACCAAATTTGGTTGCCTCAGTCCATTAATTTTGGAGGAGATGGTGAACATTGTTGCATGATGTGAAGTTTTGCGCCAATTTCATTGTTTATGACGTCATAGTTCCTGATCTGTGTATCATAAGTGGTTCTCACCGCCCCCACCCCTTCGGCAGCGATAGTAAGGAATAAATGTACCAAGTTTGTTTGAAACCGGTCCATTAGTTTAGGAGAAAATATTTAACACACACAGACATTTCTATAATATGTATGTCTGACGTCGATTTGAAAAATTGTATTTTGTACCGAGACTAGTAATCAACAAAGCATTATTTTCTAAAAGCAGCTGATGATGATAACATGACTTGCTTTGTATAAAGTTTAGGAGCGTTTTGCAACTGTTGAGCGAAATCATTAAAAACTGAAGTAGATCAGAAAGTTAGGTGGAACACTGAAAGTATTGTAAGGCTATCGGAGAGCCGAGATAATACATTAGTGGATGACTTGAAGTACTGAATGCTTCGCAGAGAAACCGCGAGGGGCAAGGAGAGAGAGAGAGAGAGAGAGAGAGAGAGAGAGAGAGAGAGAGGGAGAGAGAGAGAGATAGAGAGGGAAGGATGAAGAAAACTTAATTTTTTTAAGTCCCGTCGACATCGTGGTCATTGGACACAGAGCTCACGCTCCGAGTTTGGAGGAGGATGGGAGAGGAAATCGGGCTTGCCCTTTGAAAGGAACCATCCAGGCATTTTCCTAGAGTGATTTAGGGAAATCACGGAAAACGTAAATCCGGATGGCCGGAAGTGGATTTGAACCACCGTCCTCCCGAATGCGAGTCCAGTGTGTTACCATAGCACCACCTCGCTCGATTCGAGGGCAAAAGGCCACCGGTGGGTGGATGAGCGTTCAAAGGCGCCTTGCTGCGGAGTGCGAGGTTGCTCGCCGTCGTAGGCTCGATTCAAATTCAATGTTCAAATGTTTGTAAATTTATCGGACCAAACTGCGTGGTCATCAGTCCGTAGATTACAAACTACTTAAACCTAGGTAAACTAACCTACGGACAAACACACGCACACCCATTCCCCAGGGAGGACTCGAACCTCCACGGCGAGCAACCGCGCGCTCCGCAGCGAGACGCTTTAGACCGCTCGGCTACTCCACCGCGGCAGGCTCCATTCCTCCGCCGGATATACAGGGTGACCCAGCTATCTTGTCCATCCAAAATATCTCTGGAGCAATAACAGATATTGGAAAACGACTTTCACCGGTATCAATGTACGGCTGGGGCCCATGAATGTACATATTTGGAAACATTCTAAAACGAAAGCAAATGTGTTTTTTTTATTACAAACTAGCTAGCGCACGTCCTGAGACTCAGGCGAGAACCCCATGCTGCTCAGGACGTGCGCTAGCCGCGCGTTTCGCGTATTTGAAGCGTCAACTTCGCGTCGCAATATCTCGGGATGTAATGCGAATATTGCGATGCAATCAACGCCATTGTTTATGTGATTTGTCATGCTATGGATTGCTGAAGAAAAAATACGATGTGTCCACTAAAAAAAATCGTAAGTTTTATTTTTATTTTATTTTATTTATTTATTTTTTTTTTTTTGTTCGATTGGTAGTTCTTGTTCTTGCGGACGTTGCTCGTGATTGTTCGTTTTGATTCTACGTGTTCTTTGGCTCAGCTTTATTATTACAGAGGGCGTTGAGCCCTCCGACCGGGCGCGCTGAGCCACGGCGCCCGGCACCCCTACACCACTAGGGACACAGTGATCACCGCACCTGCAAGGACTACCTAAGCACGCCTCTCGCCAGATACAAATTCCCAGCTTCGCCCTGCCCACAGTACTCAGCTGGGAATATGTATCTGGCGAGAGGCGTGCATAGGTAGTCCTTGCAGGTGCAGTGATCACTGTGTCCCCCAGTGGTGTAGGGGTCAGCGCAACTGCCTAGAAAGCAGGAGACCCGGGTTCGAATCCCGGCTGGGTACACACTTTCAGCTTTGCCCAATCGCAGTTGATGTCATATATTCTGTGAAAATTAGTTTACTTAGTTTGAAGCTTAGGGACTGATAACTCCAGAAGTTAGATTTACAAACATTTGAACATTTGGAAATGTTGTGGCGCGACGCACGCGTGCTGGGCGGCTGTGGCGTGCGGCCGCGTGTCAGTTTGTTGTCGGCGTCTCCATAGCGGCCGCCGCCGGCCAGCATGGCCTCCCTGTCGATACGCCCCCTCCGCCCCCGCATCCGCCGCCGGGCCTTGGCCACCTTCGCCACCGCACGTGCAGTCTTGTTACGGGCACTGGTCAGGGCTGTCGAACGAGCCGGCAGCATACTGCCCCACCTGCCGGTACAATGCACGACTAACAGGTGGCACCGGCTGGGCAAACGATACTCGCCTTCGAGATTTCCCGATACGGCGCAGAGCTCGATACAGTATCGAACTGTTCGAACAGTCAAGTGAGAAATGACTTGTGCGGAGTGTGTGAAAGTGATACGCGGGAGATCAAAAGATTAGATTAATACTTGTTCCATATATCATAAATACGACACTTCGTAATGATGTGGAACGTGTCAGGTTAATGAACGGTGTCTGCACAAGACGTTAAATTACACAAATATTACATGACAAATTTTTTTGACCCTCTTTAGGTTACGGTAGTAACACTAAAAGTTGGCCTTTGCGACCGTCTTTTGACAGCTCGAAATTTAAATGAAAATAACGGCTTAACCATTCATCTGACACAAAAATTGAATAACGGAATTTGTAGAGGAGAAAATTCTCTACAACTTTTCTCTCTTATGTTTTTTTCATATCTAGTAGCGTTTCAGAGATATTCGCAAAAATAACGGCGATTTTGGGATGTCTGTCTGTCTGTCCGTAACGTGTTCCCTGTTTTTAATTGTGATTGTATTCCTAGATATTTTGTTCAATTTACAGCCTTGATATTACCTTCTATGAATATTGGAATCAACGGGTCGGAAACGTCGGGTGGTGTCTGTCAGCACATTTGGTCCACTTTAGGTTACGGTAGTAACACTAAAAGTGGGCCTATGCGATCGTCTTTTGACAGCTCGAAATTTAAATGAAAATAACGGCTTAACTATTCATCTGACACGAAAATCGAATAACCGAATTTGTAGAGGAGAAAAGTCTCTACAATTTTGCTCTCTTGTGTTTTATTTTTCATATGTCGTGGCGTTTCAAAGATATTTGCAAAAATAACGGCGATTTGATGTATGTCTATCTGTCTGTCTGCCCGTCTGTCTGTCTGTCTGTCCGTAACGTGTTCCCTGTTTTTAAGACGAACCGTTCAACCGATTAGCACCAAATTTTACGGACATAATTGTAGGCTGCCAGAGATCATAACCACCCATACGGTAGTAACGCCAAAAAAGCCGTTTGTAATATAATTGTAATTGCAAACTAACCGTTCATCTGACACGATAATTGAAGAACCTAATAGGTAGAGGGAAAAATTATCTACTACTTCGCTCTATTATGTTTTTTTTCATATCTTGCATAGTTGCAGAGATATTTGCAAAAATAACGGCGATTTGACGAAGTCTGTCTGGCTGGATCGTGTTCCCACTTTTTAGGTCGAACCGTTCAACCGATCGGCACCAAATTTTACAGACATAATTTTTGGCTACCAGAGACCAGAACCTGGCTTTTTGAAATATTTCGGACAATAAATACGTTAATAATACAAAAAAAGCCTTTGTAATATAATTTTAATTGAAAATAAACCGTTCATATGGCGCGAAAATTGAATAAACGAGTTTGTAGAGGAAAAAATTATCTGGTTCCCTTATGTATTTTTTTTTTTTCATATCTCGTATCGTTTGAGAGATATTTGCAAAAATAACGGAGATTTGACACCCTCCACTGTATTAACTAAAACCAGCCGTTCGCATATGTCACGTGACATTTCTCGCCCAGAACTCTGGCATAAACCATCTTGCGCTCCGTGTTTGATGATTTTCTTATTGTATCTTACAAGTTGTCATTTCAAAGCAATGGCGCACTGAATAATTAACAAAAACACGTCGTTCTTCGTACGATGAATAATAATCTAGTGTCTACTAATGTCATATTAGCATCAGTTAACAACGGCCATCAATAGTATCAGATTAAAGAACGTAGCTCGAAACTGTCAGATGTAGCGTAATGGGCAACGCGCTGGACTGTGGCGCTGAAGCCAGGGGTTCGCAACCTGCCACTACCTAATCTTTTTCCTAATAGGGTTTCAGACACTCTTATTAGTTAATTTTTTATCATTAAGATTATTATTTTGGTCCAAAATGTTTGCAAAAACTTATAAAACTGCAATCTAAAGTGGGCTGTAAAACACGTCAGTGCGTTTTTTTTTTAGATTTACTAATTTATATCTAAAAATACATCCAATGAGTAGAAGGAGTTATCATTCAGAAATTCATTTAATTTAAATTTAAATGCTAGTTGGCTATCTGTCAGGCTTCTTATGCTGCTTGGTAGGTGACCAAAGACTTTTGTGGCAGCATAATTTACCCCTTTCTGTGCCAAACTCAGGTTTAACCCTACATAGTGAAGATCATCCTTTCTCCTGGTGTTATAGCTGTGCACACTGCTATTACTTTTGAACTGGTTTGGGTTATTAACAACAAATTTCATATATGAAGTTACTGTGAGTACACCTAAATCCTTAAATAGATGTCTGCAGGATGATCGTGGGTGGACTCCGGTAATTATTATGATTACTCGCTTTTGTGCAACGAATAACTTTTTACTCAATGATGATTCATCCCAGAATATGATTACATACGAATGAAAATAGGCATAGTAAGCTAATTTACTGACATTCTTGGCGCCAAAATTTACAATAACCCTAACAGCATACGTAGCTGAACTCAAACGTTTCAGTAGACCGTCTATGTGTTGCTTCCAGTTTGATCTCTCATCAGTGCACACACCTAAAATTTTTGAAAAATCTACCTTAGTTACAGACTTCTGTTCAAAGTCTATATTTATTACTGGAGTTGTGCCATTTACTGTGCAGAACTGTTTATACTGTTTTTATTCAATCAGAGTCCGTTTGCAGGGAACCACTTAATAATTTTGTGAAAAACATTATTTACGATTACATCACTATGTTCTGGTTTTTTTTGGATGTGGTTACTATATTTGTATCATCAGCAAAAATAACTATCTTTGCATCCTCATCAATGTAGAATGGCAAGTCATTTATGTATTTCAAGAACAGTAAAGGACCTAAGGCCGAACCCTGTGGCATCCCATCGTTGATATTCCCCCAGGAATATTTGAGGAATCGGCTGATGTTTTGAAATTACATGAATCACTTATTTCAACTTTCTGCATTATTCCAGTTAAGTATGAATTAAACCATTTGTGCACTAGAAGAATTTCAAGATCTACACAACCAAAGGCCTTTGAAAGATCACAAAAAATACCAATGACTGATGTCCGGTGATTCAACCGTCTTATCGCTTTCTCAGACTAATTTCAAAAGATGTACAAATACATGTAAAAATAATGACATCACTATGAGAAAAATGTATATTTTGTTTGAAAATGTGCATACGTAACATGTCTGATATCAGTACAACATACGATCCATTCATAAACAAAATATCAGGTGCTAATAACGGAAGTACTGCATCAAATTACTGAGAAGGTAAAAATGTTACGCGATTTTTTTTCTTTATTGTAATTTTAAAGCTAATATGTACAACCAGAAGGCTGACAGCAGCATGAGCGCTGCTCTTCAGCCGAGAGATTGCATATAGTGAACATGATGACTTAAAAGACAACGACATGGAGTTAAAACGGTGGAGTAATAAAAACTTTAGAGGAAGTAGTTTTTGAAGCAGAAGCAGGCAGGTGATAAACATGTAATCAGTTAAAAACCTTGCGCCATGGGGGCGTTAAAATCACATTAAGAAACTTTCTTAATGCTAGCAGCAGCATGAGCGCTACTCTTCAGCCGAGAGATTACGTATAGTGAACATGGTGACTTAAAAGACAACGACATGGAGTTAAAACGGTGGAGTAATAAAAACTTTACAGGCAGTAGTTTTTGAAGCAGAAGCAGACAGGTGATAAACATGTAATCAGTTAAAAACCTTGCGCCACGGTGGCGTTAAAATCACATTAAGAAACCATGACACAGGATAAAAGAGACGTTTTGCGTCACTTGTTTGTAGATGGCGGAAGCACTGAGTAAAATCACATGGAAGCACTGAAGACAGTGACATTGGAAGCAATGATTAAAAACGACGGCACGAGTCTCAATCCTTCGTAGGTACAAATTGCGTTTAATGCGATTATAAGAGATAGGTTATGTGGTGTCGCACAAGTACAAAGTGCGCGCCACCTACTTTCGCCGCGCGCCGCCATGCACGCACGGCGCGGCGTTCTTACGACGACAGCCACGAGCGCCCTCTGCTGCAACTCCGCTCGTGGCCACCAGTGAACGACATCGTTCACTTGGGACTGAGTTAGGAACCAGTAAAGACTTCGGAATCCGATAGGCACCAGTGAAGACTTGCTATCGTACAGGCTCTAGGCAGGACTCTAGCTCAACTATGTATCAACATTCTGCAGTACTATGTAAAAGTTAAGTATTGTATAAATTCTGTGCAATACATATCTCGTTCTAATTTACTCTAGTGTTTGTAGTTTCTGGCTGCTCCCCTCCGTACCTGCACCAGCGTGCTATCTTTATTCCTGTGTCGGTCTCATTCCACTCGGCCACCGACACCTACGACGGAAACGAGACACGAAAGCGGCGACGAGGCTGGGACACAAAAGGTTTCATTCCATGTTCATATGATACAATAACAGAAAAAAATTACAACCAGTTAATCGACTTTAAAAAAAGATTAAAAGAGATGTAACAAGGAAATATTTATAAATTTAGTATCCATTAAAGGAAATCAGTCACGTTAAAATAAACTATAATTGCGAACTTGGTAATAAACAGTGCACAAGCTGCTGAGGTAGAAAGTACTAACAGATGCCCCTAGCCGAGCGGGAGTAGCCGAGCGGTCTGGAGCGCCACTTACCGATCGCGCGGACTCTCGCGTCCGAGTTTCGAATCCTCCCTCGGGCATGGATGAGTGTATTGTCCTTAGGTTAGTTTAACTTAGTTTAAGTAGTTTGTAAGACTCGGGACTGATGACCAACGTAGTTTCGTCCCATAGAATTACAAAACATTTGAATTTTGAAAATGCCCCTCAATCACAGCAGGAAAATTTTAAATCGCGATTTACTATCTTTTAATTATATATTAGTTTCTGTTCCTACTTCTACACCGTAGAAGCTACTTCAGTCTGTAGTTCACACTTATTTTTTATAAATCCCTATAGTACGATAATGACATTTTTCCTTTATAAATTCTTTCCCGGACAGCGTCGAAAAGATTTGTGACCTAGTAAATCGTGGAGATGATAGTTTCTGACACGCTAGATGGCACAGTGATCTAATGTTCGAACAGATCCCGAGATTTCTCAAACTGTGACGTAAATTATTAGAACAGCTCGAATCGTGTTCAAATCCAGCTCTTGTCTATACAAACCATCGCGGTACCAACGGTCTCAGGTTTGAAACTTGTTGTCACATTAAAGTAGTGTGTCGTACCGGGATTCGGGCCCGGGGCTTCTGCCTTTCGCGGGCATCGCTCTATCGACTGAGCCACCCTGGCACGCGTTTGGCCCCTCCTCGCAGCGCTAATTCCGCCAGTACCTCGCTTCTGCTTTCAAAACTTCACGGATGTTCTCCTACGAATCTTTCAGGACTAGCAGTCCTTGAAGAATGGAATTTATGGAGACATATGGCTTAGCCACAGCCTAGGGGATGTTTCCAGAATGATATTTTCGCTCTGCAGTGGGTACAGATATCAAGCTTCCTGGCAAGCAGGAGGTGACGTATTGGTGGAAGTCAAGCAGTAATGACCGTAAGGCGTGCCAGAGTAGCTTAGTCGGTAGAGTTCTTGCTCGACAATAGCAAATTGCTCAGGTTCGAATCCCGGTCTGGCACACAGTTTTAATCTACCATGAAGTTTTTTATCAGCGCACTCTCCGCTGCAGATTGAAAATGTCATTCAGGTCACAGGTTTGCCGCTGCGGTGGAATGGCCGAGCGCTCTAAGGCGACATGCTGCGGAGGGCGCGGTTGCTCGCTGTCGGAGGTTCGAGTCCTCCTTCGTCCGTCCTTACGTCCGTCAGTCCGTGTGTGTGTGTGTGTGTGTGTGTGTGTGTGTGTGTGTGTGTGTATGTGTGTGTTTTCTTTAGGTTAGTTTCAGTTCGTTTAAGTAATTTGTAAACGTAGGGACTGATAACCTCAGTAGTTAAGTCCCATAGATTTAAAAAAACATTTCACCATTTAGGCGAGATTTATCTGACATGCTAAGTTGTGTGACCTCATGTCGAGAATTTCCCGAGACTGAGAGGTGAACAGGCATAAACTCATGTAAAAATAATAATACTAAAATACCAGAAATCCTTCAAAGACTAGGGATACGAAGACCATATTCGCAGGACATGATCATTACTTTGTTCTGAAGAAATGATGGGCATATCAGTCACCGCGCTGCAGCAAGTGTCCTGCTGCTTAGTCGGAACATAATGGACCTTGTTGTAGTGTCCTACCAATCTATCCCTTCTTTTAGTCAAGGTATGCCAGAAATTTCTTTTCTCCCCAATTCTGTTCAGTACCTCGTCATTAGTTACGCGATCCACCCACCTACTCTTCAGCATTCTTCTGTAGCACCACATTTCAAATGCCTCAGTCCTCATCCTGTCCGTACTGTTTATCGTCCATGTTTCACTCCCATACAAGGCAACACTCCATACAAATGCCTTCAGAAAGGACTTCCTTAGGCTTAAATCAATATTCGATGTTAACAAATTTCTCCTTTTCAAGAACGCTTTTCTACCCATTGCCATTCTGCATTTTATATCCTCTGTACTGCGATCATCATATTTTACTGCCCAAGTAACAAAACTCATCTACCTCCTTTATTGCTTCGTTTCCCAATCTAATTCCTTCAGCATCCCCTGATTTTCTTACACTGCATTCCATTACCCTAGTTTTGCTCTTGTAAATGTTCATCTTATATGCACCTTTCAGCACACTGTCCATTCCGTTCAATTGCTCTTCCAGGTCCTTTGCTGTATCTGACAGAATTACTATGTCGTCGGCAAAACGCAATGTTTTTAATTCTTCGCCCTGAACTTTAATTCCTTCTCCAAATTTCTCCTTGCTTTCCTTTATAGCTTGCTCATTGTACAAATTGAATAACAATGGAGAAAGACTACAACCCTGTCTTACTCCCTTTCCAACCACTGCATCCCTTTCATGCCCTTCAACTCTGACAACCGCTGTCTGGTTTTTGTACAAGTTGTAAATAACCTTACGCTCCCTATATTTTACTCCTGCTTGCTTCAGAACTTGAAAGAGTTTATTCCAATCAACATTGTCAAAAGCCTTCTCCAAATCTACAAAAGCTAGAAATGTAGGTTTGCCTTTTCTTAATCTATCTTCTTATGCCCTAATAACTTGTTCCATGTGTGGTTGCATTGGCGCGTATGAGGCGCGAATGGCGTCCTGTCGTTTAACAATTCCCGCTGCATTCGCCTGCTTCCAGCGTTCATCTCTGGTCGCAGGCAACTGGTCAGTGTTTCACTCGTCGATTCATCGCATGCCACACATTTTCAACTGACGCAAGTCTGGTGATTTGTTGGGCGACGTAGTTTACGCAACCTACTCCCCATATTTAAGGACTGCTTCTGCACACGTCAACCAGACTCTATCCGTGTACCTGCACTGCGTTGAAGGGAACATTTGTCCATGAAAACAAGGTATTTTCTTATAGGAATAGCTCCAGTTTGAGTGGTCTCTATAGTTACGCTGATGTTCGGAAACAAAAACAGAACACCTTGAAAGACTGGAGATGTTGTTGTAGTTTTGGTCTTCAGTCCGGAGACTGGTCTGATGCAGTTCTCCACCCTACTCTATCCTGAGCAAGCCTTTTCATCTCCTCATAAGAACGGCAACCCACATCCACTTGAATCTGCTTACTATACGCGTCTCTTGGTCTCGCTCTGCGATTTTTACCCCACACACTTCCCTCCAATGCTAAATTTACGATTCCTCGATGTCTAAGAATGTGTCCTACCAAGCGATCCCTTCTTCTGGTCAGGGTATGCCAAATATTCCTTTTCTCACCAATTCTATTCAGTACATCTTCATTAGTTACGCAATCTACCCACCTAATCTTCAGCATTCTTCTGTAGCACCACATTTCAAAAGCCTCTATTCTATTACTGTCCGCACTGCTATCGTCCATGTTTCACTACCGTACAAGGCAACACTCCACACAAATGCCTTCAGAAAAGACTTCGTTACACTTAAATTAATATTCGATGTTAGCAAATTTCTCTTTTTCAAAAATACTTTTCTTCCCATTGCCATTCTGCATTTTATATCCTCTGCACTGCGACCATCGCATGTTATTTTACTACCCAAGTAGCAAAACTCATCTACGACCTTCATTGTTTTGTTACCTAATCTAATTCCTTCAGCATCGCCTGATTCTCTTAGACCGCATTCCATTATTTTTGTTTTGCTCTTGTTAATGTTCATTTGATACGCTCTCTTCAACACACTGTCCATTCCATTCAACTGCTCTTCCAGGTCCTTTGCTGTCTCTGACAGAATTACAATGTCATCAGCAAAACACAATGTTTGTATTTCTTCCCCCTGAACTTTAATCCCTATTCCAAATTTTTCCTTGCTTTCCTTAATCGCCTGCTCGATGTACAAATTGAATAACATCGGAGAAAGGCTACAATCCGGTCTCACTCCCTTCCCAACCACTGTATCCCTTTCATGCCCTTCAACTCTGACAACCGCTGTCTGGTTTTTGTACAAGTTGTAAATAACTCTCCTTTCCCTGTATTTTACCCTTGCTGACATGAAGTTAAAATTCAAAGGTCTTTTCTGCAGGAATGGTTAGCATTTTAATAATGTCGGACCGTCCGTTCGAGGTCAACATCAATATCATGACACAACACCAATTACATGTAAAATCAGCATATGTTTCTCGTTGTCACTATAAACTGAAGGTAATTTATCAATGTGACTTCAGCAGAAGCTGGAAGCTTTACAGACTTATACCCAAACTGTTCCTTCACATCAGTGAGATTGAAAAACAGTTCATTATTGATATGACAATGTGATGCATTTATTCGGGAAATTGCTGCTCGTGTGATGAAGTGTTTCGGCAGTGCAACAAGTGCGTGAAGACCCAGTAGAGCTCGATGAGATGGGTCAGGTCATTCTCCCTCTCCCCCACCCTCTGATAAGACAGGCATCTCATCCGAATGGCAGGGCAGATCTGCGTCTTTCGCAGCTCTGGAGCGGCTGTGGAACAGATTTACGCATCGTACGCACTGCACTATGTCAGAAAATCTTATGCTTCGTTAATAATATGCAACGTGTCAGAACTTTTCAATTAATAATGGGTGACAAAGCAAGTAGTATAAAAAAAAATAATAACGGCCTCCCTCAAGGATCGGTGCTGGCACCTGCACTTTTCAACTTGTACATATGATACATGACAGAAACAAAAGGACGCAAATTTGGGTACGCCGACGACCTGGCAATAGCCGTTCAAGTAAAGCGGATGTAAGATGCTGACACTGTTCTTTTTCAAGATCTTAAAGTTGTTAGGAAATTCTATGCTGACATGAGACTGATTGTCAGCACAAGCAAAACGGAAACAACCTGTTTTCATCTGAACAATAAGGAAGCAACAAAATCTCCGAAAGTACTTCTCGATAATAAATACCTTCCCAAAAATCAGTTTCCAAAGTGTCTTGTTGTCACACTGGATCGTACCCTCTCCTTCAGGAAACACCTGGAAGCAACGGAAGCCAAAGTCAACACTCGCAATAACATCTTGCACAAACTGTGTGGCAGTAGATGGGGAGCACATGCTTCCAATCTGAAAGGTTCTGCCCTAGCACTTGTGTACTCCACTCCTCTTCCTGGTTGAATAGCAGTCATGTAATCAAACTAGATACCAAACTACACGGCAAGCATGCGCATCCCCAGTGGATCAGTGGATGCATCAAACGCACACCTGTGCAATGGCTACTTGTGGTGAGTCACATTGCTCCACATCCGCTACGAAGAAAGGTCTGCTTGGTCCGACAGTTGAAGAGGATCCAAAGTGACCCAGACCTACCAGTGCATAAGGACATTCCTCATCTATCACTGAGGTTGAAGTCCAGGAAGCATCCACTAGTCTCAGCGCAACAACTACAAGACGCGGGTTTCATCACTGAGTAACGGCAGACGGACTGGAGCACTGTCAACTTCACAGCTCTCTGGCCGAACCCCACAAAAAGACCCACTGATTTCGAACTCACCCGCCAACAATGGAAAGCGCTTAGTAGGATCCAAAAATCACATGGAGTCTGTCAGGACGCTTTATACAAGTGGGGCATATCGTCAAGTCCTCAATGCTACTGTTTTGCTGTGCGTCAGACAATAGATCATATCGTGTAGACATCAGATCGTACCCAGGACCAAAAGCAGACCTGTATAAAGTGACTGATGCTGCAGTTTCGTGGATGAATGTTTTAGACGTTAATATATAAGGACCATGTTCGCTCCACATCTTTTTTATTTCAGTTAACTTAAATTGTGTAAATTGACTGCTCGTTGCAATATTTTTTATAACTTATTTCAATTTCTAAGTTGAAGTTCCTTTATTAGTGTTCACTCAACTGTTCATCTTACTGTACGATATACTACATCTTTCACGCGCTTTTAGTATAGCACTGTGTTACCGGGACTTTTTAAAATTCTATTGCGTCACTCATGGACTTTTTACTGTATATCTGTATACTTCTTTTGTAACTTACGTACTTTAATTTTGGTATAAGCTGTTTATTTTACTTTTTTTTTTGTCTCGGCTTTCCACCTGGAGAAGTGTCATTGTCTAACGTACCTTGATGTCCAAGTGTTTGTCATACGATAAATAAATAAATAAATAAATAAATAAGGTAGTGGCAGTCCGAGACCGTTTATTGCGACATGAATTACGTGCGCTTTGTCGCCTTCTGTGTCTACCTCTGACTAATGTGCAGACATGGTAGACGGCAATGGTGTGCAGAACGAAGTCAGTGGGGACAGGAAAGACATCAGATGGTGTTTTCTTCCGAATCTAAGTTTTATTTGTTTGAAACTGTCGGTCACATTTTTGTTACTGGTTAGACAGAGGAAGCGGCATAACAGTGACTGCATTAGCATAATACATAAAGCTATAGGTTGTGGGGTGTTATTGGGTACAACTAAATCATAATTTGTGCGTGTCCCGGGTACTGTGACCTGCTTGACCTACATAAGTGACATCCTGTGAGCCGTAGCCATATCGTTTCTACACGACACCACAGACGCTGTTTTCAGCTAGACAATACACAAAAACATGTTCTTACATAAACACGTGCCTTCGTGGTATCTCAAGACGTCAGCATTTTGCCCTGTTCCGCCAGATCACCAGAAAATGTGTGGGGTGTGGTGAAACGAGGCGTCCTTATGCGTGCCGATGCCTTCTCGCAAAAAACTGTTCAAATGTTTTTAAAGCTTATGGAACTTAACTACAGGGTCATCAGTCCCTAAACTTACAAACTACTTATGAACTAACTAATACTAAGGACGGCACAAATATCCATGCCCGAGGGGGGGATTCGAACCCCCGACCGTAGTGGCCGTGCAGACCGTGACTGAAGCGCCTCAGTCCCCTCGGCCACCGCGGCCGGCCCTTCTCGCATGGAACAACTTGGAACATGTGCCTAGTGGGTAAAAGGAGACATACTGACACGACTTGACTGAAATGTTAATCATTTCTTCAGAACATACTAATGAACATGTTCTATGAATATCAGCTTTGTATCTCCAGTCTTATAAGGCGTCCTGTTTTTTATGAATGTGAATTTCAGTTCAGTGTTACTCGCATGCTACAAATTTTGGTCGAATTTTTACAGGACACTAGCAAAAGGACAGCATTGCCTGATAATTTATTTGTTCAGTCTTATAACAGTCCATCTCCTCTTCCCTCCTGTCTCTCTATCCTCTTCCTGATCTAAACCATGGTGCACTTAATTCACAGCAACATTTCTTACGTTAAGTATTTATTCCAATCTCCAATTAGTCCATATCTTTCCCCCTCCCTTCTTCCCCCTTCCCTATCAGTTTCCTCTTGCCCCTTTTTCAGTCCATCTTCTCCTGCTCCCTGTCTACAACCTTTGAGAGAGTTCGACGAATAGCCCTGCAACATTAACGTAGACGATCTATGAACTACAGTTACTTTACTGTCCTTTGAAATTGTCGCTTTCCATGACTACGCAGCGCTGAGCTCTGCGATACATTTTCTGGAAACTTTGCACGAAGTCTTCCTTTGCGATGGTGTTCAAAACCTTGTCACGTTGGTAGTTAGGAAAATCATCAAAACGATTTTGCGCCGAGGGAATAGGAAGAAGTTTGGTGAATTGATATCCGGCGAGTCTGGTGGATGTTCGAGTTATACTTTTTTTTTCAGGAACTGTTTCACGACTTTTGGCTGTGCGTGGGCGATTGTTGAACAAAAAGCCAGGAATCTTGTTCTGCGTACTGGACTCGAACCCTGTGTAGATGTTGCACGAAACGGCCCAAAATTCAAAGTACCTCGCAGCATTCAGTATCATTCCCTCAGGTATAAATTTCTTGTGGATAATGCCTAGACTATCGATAAAGGCGATGAGCATCGTTTTGTTGCGTGATTTTTCGGCTCCGGCCTTTTTCCGATGTGATGTCGGAGAACGCCATTCCATGCTTTGCCGTTTCTGTCAGGGTCATACCGGGGAAGAGGTTTCATTCTTCAGTGACAATACGATTCAAGAAATTGGGTGAAGCATCCGCCATTTTGACAACGTCCTTTGAAGCCTCAAAACGTGCCCGCTTCTTATCGTCATTCAAGTAACGTGGCTCAAGACGATAACACGTTATCCTCCTCCGTAACGTTTGGATAAGGATTTGTCGCTCGGATTCACGGTTAATCCGCTATCATGCGCATAGTTCATCAACGATCGTTCGTAGTTACTGTCCTCAATTTCTGAACGTTTTCGTCACTGATGGCGGTCGCCAGTAGACCGCTACGGAGATTGTCAGAAACACTTTGCCGGCGTCTCCGAAAATGGGCAACGAACAAGTACGCACACGTACCAGCATCATATGCACTTCTTCAGGTTTCTTGCGAAGCTTAAAAGAAGACTTGAGTTATCATTTGCTTGCACAGAGTCCTGTTCACAGTTCAGAACCAACACACTAAACAAACATTTCATCCAACAGGTCTAACACGGAATGCACACAATGTTCAACTAAACTACGGTGGGGGTAGGTTGCCAACAACGACCGCTACACTGATGCAACGTTGTGATTCACCTATGTTGTTCAATCCACTGTTCTGACTTTATTGTCATAAGTTGTATGAGAAATTGCAAATATCTGCGTAATTTCATGGTGTTCGGTCAACTGGTACCTGCCGCCATGCACCATATGGCGTCTTATAAAGTGTAAACAAACTTTCACCATGAAAGATATATATCGCGTGTATGTGTCACATATCATAATGAAATTTCAAATATGTAACTCCTATCGACAGCTGTGATCAAGAGTGCATTAAATTGTAATTTTTTCTTTTTTCCGAATTTTTCGACTTCCATTTGTTGTTTTTCCGAATTTGAGAATTTAGAGGTTTCAGGAGAATCAAATGATACTTTTAATGAGTAATTTTCTGTCTGTTTGCCTTTAATAATTTACTTCTGTAAAACTATAGCCAAAACCTTCCGGTACGAACGGACTTGGTTAGATGCAGGAGAATGCCAGAGCACGGGAGCCCTCGTCATCGGCACCATTGGGCCGACACTCGTGAAAGCAGCTGAACAGTATTCTTCATGGTCGTAGCAGCCCAGTTCAGACAAAGAGACCCGCCTTCGGCGGCGTCTGCCGCCTGAAAAGCATTGTCCTACGGTCGCGGTCGCAGAACGCAAGGGAACTGGGAGCTTCCTGCCGACTAGCCAGTTGTATGTTTTTGAGTCTGTCGAGCCGAGCCGGGATTGCGGGTGACATTTGGAAGAACAGATCTGGGAATGTGGTGCGTTCAAGAAACCACCCAAGAAGTCTGTTTGCAGAATTGCCGTCGGGTTGTCGTCTCCTTCCTTAAGAACGCGGGACGCGGGTTGGTGCTTTGGTCGCAGAAACGTGAGAGCTTCACTGACTGGGTCACTCTGAGATGTTTGACAATTTTAGCAATCCAACTCCTGAGAGTGATGTGGCTTCGGCTGGACATTGTTACCTCTAAGATTGAAGGATTTAGTTTAGTGAGGGTGTAGGCCCCTTACTTGCGCTATAGCAGGAGAAGAGAGACAAAACTTCAGTTGAGGACTTGCGTTGGGGGAGAGCAGACGCTTCTAAGAGTGGTCCCTTCTCATCTGCTCATAGTTTGCTTTTTCGTTTCGCTGGACTTGACTGAGTTTGGTACAATTTCGGAACTCGTTCCAAAACTCGAACCTTTGCAGTGATTGTTGGCGAATCGAGAATAAGGTCAGCCTGTCTGGAATTAGTTACATCGACGCAGCAATAACAGTCCTTGCAGTTCTGGTGTCACCGAGCATTCAGCAATCGCGTGAAAAAATACACGTTGGCTGAAATGGCATGACGTAGCTGAACTAGTGAGATCGTTGACACTAGGGTCACAGCGGCTGATGGTAGTCTTGTTTCGCTTCTAAATAATATGAATCCGAGTTGTCTTTGTGTGGTCGCAACTTTTCAGTTGTCACCGCGTAGTGCCAATGACGTGTCTCGCCGCAACCCAGTGTTTGGTGATGTATCGCCTGCACTCGCTAGTGCACTACAGCGTTCGTTACATTTTCTGGCTTTCGGGAACGATTTATTTAGGGATCAGATACCGGAATATTGCTCTCGACTAACACATATTTCTTAGTAAATGTGATATGTTTCCTACATTTTTGAGGATATTATCGTATGAGTTGCCAGTCATTTATCATACGAAAGGTTAAAGTCCTTGTAATTGATTTGCTAAACATTGTGTTATCTCTATACATAAAACGCAATGTCCCCACTGACTGACTGATTGACTGACTGACTCATCATCGCCTAGCCCAAATCACTGAAGATAGAAACTTGAAATTTGTAGAGGGTGTTGATCTTACTCTTTAGGCATCATTTAAGAGGCGATTTTTCGATATTCCGTCCATAAGGGGATGAAATAGGGGATGAAACGTTTTTTGAAACTAATTTTCTATTTAGGAAATTTTGAAGCTAGAACTTCAAATTTTCGGATTTTAATTCAGGGTTCGAATTTAAAAGACACGTGTTTCGGCATTTTTTGAAATTCAACCAATAAAGGGATAAAATAGAAGACGCAAAAAATTGATTTTCAAAAATATGTTGCTGTTTACTCAAATATTAAGCTACAACTACGAAACTTCGGATATGGAATCTTGGTCAGGATAAAAAAAAAGCAAGTTTCAGTATTTTTGGAAATTCAACAAGTAAGAGGGTAAAATTCTTTTTGAAAACACGTTGATATTCAAACAATTTTGAAGCTAGAGCTGCAAAAGTTGATATTTGTATTGTGGAAAGAATTTAAAAAATACGTGTTTCGGCATTTCTGGAAATTCAACCATAAAGGAGGTTAAATTGGACAGGGGATGTTTTTTGAAAACCGTTTGCTGTTTAGGCAATTTTGAAGTTAGAACTAAAAATTTTCGGATATGGATTCGGGGTTCGAATTTAAAAGACACGTGTTTCGGTATTTTTGTACATTCGAACAATAAGGGGGTGAAATACGGGATGCAAAAATTGATTTTCAAAAAATGTTGCTGTTAACTCAAATTTCAAGCTATAACTACGAATCTTAGGATATGGAATCTTAGTCTGGATTAAAAAGACACGTGTTTCGGTATTTTTGAAAATTCAACTATCAAGGGGGTTAAATTGGAGAGGGGATGTTTTTCGGAAATCTTTTGCTATTAAGGCAATTTTGAAGCTACAACCACATAAATTGGTATATGTTTCCTTCGTCAGAATTAAAAAGTTTCGTGTTTCGGGCTTTTCAGAAAATTAATCATTTAGGGGGTGAAATAGGGGATGAAACATTTTTTTAAAAATTCGTTGCTACTAAGCCAATTTTGAACCCAGAATTACAAAAAATGATATTTGGATAATTGGTTGAAATTTAAAAAGACACAGGTTGGGGTATTTTTCGAAATTAAACTATTAAGGGGTGCCATAGGGGGTTACAAGTAGTAAAGTTAAATGTTCAAATGTTTGTTAATCTTAAGAGACTTAACTACGGCGTCATTAGTCCCTAAGGATTACAAACTAATTAAACTAACTTAGACTAACTTATGCTAAGGACAACACAAGCACCCATGTGAGAGGCGCATATCGAACCCGCTACGGCGAACAGAAGCGCACACCGCAGCATTGCGCCTCAATACGCACGGCCATTCTGCCGCGGCTACAAGTAGTGTCTAGTATCACAACACTTCATTATGGCAGTACTTAAGCTATATCTATGAACAGTTAAATTCAGTTTAGGTGTAGTATCTTTCATCACTATTTTGAAGGGGTTTCACGTATAGATTTTGGTCACTGGAATTGAGACTTGGAGCTCAATTAATTAGCTTGTGGACGGCCCGCCACTCCTGTCATTTGATATAAAGTGCTCCCACACCATCTTTCTTGGCCCTTTCTTGTCCCCACTTACACATTGCATTTGACAAAACCCTACCAGGATTTATTCTTATCCTTATATATTTTTATTTATTCTTCCTCATAACCCCCACAGCTTTTAATTGACAAATTCTTCCAGGATTTATCGTTATCCTCAACTTTATTCATACTTCATCCTCCCACCTTTCAGACTTTTACAGGAACATAAAGGAAAAAAAAATCAATAAGACTTGTTCATACCCATCGTTTGAATTGTGATTATGTTCTTAAGTTCATACGCAACTCCCGTACGGAAACTCCCGTTCAGTTTTTCCAATATTCCGAAAAATGTTACTAATTTTTCTCTTATACAATCAGTGTCTTGAAAGCGACGAAATAAAGTTTCTTTGTCGGCCGAGTAGTTCTCAAGTGACGATCACTCATACACGCAATAATTAATTGTAATTTATGTACAGAGGAGGTGGCATTGTCAGTTTGGCAGGTGCACATTCTCATAATTTCATCCGAATAGTGACACCAGAATGAGGGTCTACTGAGAACGTCGCTTTGTTGCTCATCGCTGTGCGAGCTGGCAGTTTCGATCGTGAAATGTGTAGGAATCAACACTCCAAGCACAGGAGTGGTTCCAGTGACGCCCGCTGTGGCACGTCCTAAGGGTTTGCGTGTCGATTCTATACAGCGGCATGTCAGATATGTTTTCCTTGTCCACGTACAAGAAAACCGTTTGGCGTTGCGGCTTTGATCTTCATCGCACAAACGTCAAATGAAGAAGTGACGGGGTGAGAAGAAATAGTTGAGAAGAAATGTGACGAAGTTTGCTATCATTATGACACAATTTCCCACCTTACATCTGACATAAAATTTAGAGAGAGATCTGGCCTTTTTTATTCTCTGTTTAAATAGTTGCCAAGCCCAAGGGTGAAGGGACTAAAAAAAGCGTTTCATATTTTTTGACCATTTTCAGCTTATACTCATTTTACTACAGATTTTCCGTGAACCACTTGCTGCCAGTTTCATTGCAGCCAGTGAATCATACGTACTTATATGCTTACTAAGCTACCATTGAATCATCCATCAAAATGTTCAAATGTTTGTTAAGCTTATGGGACTTAACTGCGGGGTCATCAGTCTCTAAACTTACAAACTACTTATGAACTACCTTATACTAAAGACGGCACAAACAGCCATGCCCGAGGAGGGATTCGAACCCCCGACGGGGAACGGCCTCGCGCATCGTAGCATAGCGCCTCAAAGTGCTCGGCCGCTCCGCCGCGGCACAAATCTTTTGTCAGTGTGTTACTATAAACAGTACCCGCAGTTGGTTTACTCTCTCTAAGTTTAGCTCTCTATGAGTTTAGTTCTCTGTGGGTTTATCTCTCTGAGTATAGATTGCGTTAAGTTTAGACCTCTCACACAACGTTTAGTTATCGTAATGTATGGAACTTTCGGTAAAGTAAGATTTGATATCGAACTGTAACGCACTTCATGGTTACAATCTATGTATTTTAGATCGGGGTTAGGAGACAGGAGGTAGTGTTAAAATTCTGCCTCTCGATGTTATTATGGACTATGTCAGATTTGAACAAAAACTCTGTCAAGAATAATTGATATTGAGAATATGAACATTATTTTAGGAGAAATCGTTATTGATACGATCTGTAAGGTGAAGCAAAGATATTGTGCAAGAAATCAATAATTGTGCGGAATTGAATTCTCGAACTGTTAATCATTCTACGTGTGTCTTTTTCATGTGAAATAACTGTGAACTGAGCTTTACGAAAATATATAGACAAATGATCTATAAAAAGTGTCTTTACAAGTTTATTTCGTAATTAAAAACCTTAACAGCATCTGTGGAATACATTTGAAAGTGACTATAAATGATATCTTTGACTCTTAAATAAATCGTATGTGTGGAATGAATTTCGACCATAGATATTGGTAGACTGGACATGACATCGTTTTCATGGCACCAACATATTTACATATTGCCAACAGTCACGTGATAGTGTCCAGTCCAGCTTAGCTTATTAATTTACAAGGGGTTGTGTGTGAAGGTGAGTAACATTAAATTTGACATGTATTATCAGTTCAAAATAGTGACATTTCTTAAAAACTGCCAAGTTATTTTTTGTGTAGGGCTAATGTTTTCCAGTAGTCACGTGGTCCTACGTTGCTACCACGGCATGAGTATAGCTCGTCTGCTGTTTGTCCGGTCTACTAGTACTATGATCGAAGGGAATCAATAAATTATTAGCTACGACGCGAAAGAGACCCAAGGTACAATTTTAATTGCAAGGACAATATCATCACAAACTGTGAGATAGGTTCTTCTTTTGTAAATGGCTCCAATTTAAATTAACTCACCGGTAAAGGTAAAATTTGAAGTATTGTTACATCAAATATAAAAACCCCCGAAAAAAAGAAATGCCATGATCGATCTTTACAAAAGTTTAAGTTACAAAAACATGCTAGAATAAAATTAAAGACTGTGCAGTTTCTCATGCTGATATCAATTAAGCAAAAAAAAAAAAAAAAAAAAAAAAAAAAAAAAAAAAAAAAAAAAAAAAAAAAAAAAAAAAAAAAAAAAAAAAAAAAACACCTGAAATTCAAAGTCGACGGATTGAAAAACTAAACGCAGAGAAGACATTTACACTCTCAGAAGTATAGATAAGAGAGCCTTGGACCTTTTGATGTGCCCTACGCTGGTGCCATAGAAAATGGATTCCTTCTGGTGGACGATAACACTCGTCCCCACATAGTTGCACTGGTGGACAAAATGCTTGAAGCTGAGGGATTTGAACGAATGGATCGGCTAACTTGTTTACTGAACTTATACCCGATTGACCAAGTCTGGGATGCATTTGGCAGATGCATTGCAACCAGACCAGCAATTCTTACAACGGATGCAGAGCTGGATATTGCACTCATGCAGAAATGGTCAAATATCTCTCAAGAGCTGATTGAAAACTCCATACTGTCCATGCCATGCAGTTGTGCAACTCTACTGGCCGTCCGAGGTCATCACACACCATATTACAGGGCAGCTAGAAGGACTTTTTCACTATTATGGTAACCCCATGGTGCCTCGCTCTAAGTAAACCTCAAGTGGAGAGTTGAGGCAGCAAAATATCGTACTATATCACGCACAAATTACAATTGTAGCCAATTTCAGAATAAACAACGTTACCATAGGTCACCTGATCCAATATACAGTTTATATACAGGGTGTTACAAAAAGGTACGGCCAAACTTTCAGGAAACATTCCTCACACACAAAGAAAGAAAATATGTTATATGGACATGTGTCCGGAAACGCTTAATTTCCATGTTAGAGCTCATTTTAGTATTTCTCTTTAAATCGCATTAATCATCGAATGGAAACACGCCCCAACAGAACGTACAGCTTGAATTCGAACATTTTGTTACAGGAAATGTTCAAAATGTCGTCCGTTAGCGAGGATACATGCATCCCAACTCCGTCGCATGGAATCCGCGATGCGCTGATGCAGCCATGGAGAATGGCGTATTGTATCGCAGCCGTCCACAATACGAGAATGAAGAATCTCTACATTTGGTACCAGGGTTGCGTAGACAAGATCTTTCAAGTGCGCCCATAAATGAAAGTCAAGAGGGTTAAGGTCAGGAGAGCGTGGAGGCCATGGAATTGTTCCGCCTCTACCAATCCATCGGTCACCGAATCTGTTGTTGAGAAGCGTACGAACACGTCGACTGAATGTGCAGGAGCTCCATTGTGCATGAACCACATGTTTTGTCGTACTTGTAAAGGCACATGTTCTAGCAGTGCAGGTAGAGTATCCCAAATGAAATCATGATAATGTGCTCCAGTGAGCGAAATACTAAAATGAGCTCTAGCATGGAAACTAAGCGTTTCCGGACACATGTCTACATAACATATTGTCTTTCTTTGTGTGTGAGGAATGTTTCCTTAAAGTTTGGCCGTACCTTTTTGTAACACCCTGTATATGTAACTGCGACACCCTCTCCCCCTCTCCTCTCTACAACAATCAGTTTCCGTGACTCTGCGGTTAGTTTCTAGGGAGATTGTTGTTTTCTGGTGTGACGATTAGGTCGCAGCTGCGCGCAGGCATGGCACTCACAGGAAGTCCTCCCTGGTCTTGCTCCTGACGGGGTAGACGACGAAAGCCTTGGAGAGCGGCAGGGGCGTGCCGTCGTCGCAGGCAGACAGCGTGTCGCTGCTGAGCGCAGACCGGAAGCCCGACTCCGGCGTCGACGAGGGGCTGGCCGCCACGCTCAGCAGCCGCGACTCGCACTCCTGCAACACCATAGCACCCGAACGTACAGTCCAAATTTACTAAACTTATGTCTAAAAGATAATAAATTACACAGCCGGAAAAAAATTAGTAGTCCTCGAAAGACGACGTAGACTTTGATGATGGCAAAAGCCATTTAAGGTTTAGTATATGTATATCGTTTCAATATCGTCCTCCAACACACAGCGTAGTGACATACAGTAGCTGCCAGAGCGCCATCTGTGTGTATCCTTTTTATAGGGAATGTTTACAACCATAGAGGCTCAGTGTGACATCAAAAGATGAAGCAAACAGGTGCCATGACATGGACACACATTCGTGCTTGCTGCAGCAACTCAGCAAGTTTGAAATTGTTGCCTTCCGAGTGATGGGATAGCCCGTTTCTAGATTTTCCACATACGTTTTTTTTTTGTTTTTTACCTACTTTTTTAAAGTTTTTTTCGAGTTACCTACATTTTTTTTAAATTTTGGGTCTCCTGTCCTCCCCTACAACCCAAATATCACACACCAATACAGGAAACAAAACTGAACATTCATGAAAAAAAAAGCAACTCAATACATAATCCCATTCAAGGTGGAGTGTAAAGAAAAACACCCTGCAAGGAAAATGTAGAAAATGAAAAGAAGCCTTCCGATTTCGGACTGACGACTTTCACTTCCTTCGTGCCCAAGGAAATGAGAATTGGGAACGGAAAAAGTCGTGTGAAAGAAAGGTGAGGGCACATATTATAAAAAGATATGTCAAATCCATATACAAGCAAAATATACAAAACTTTATCACAAAGAAAAAATTAAAATGAAACGAAAAGGAATAAGTGGGGTAAAGTATCCCCACCAATCACAACTTCCGTGTGAAGAAATATGTGTTAAATTGAAAACCACCCGAATTGAAAAACAGAAAAAGTATCCCGCCGAAGAGGCAGCAGTGAGAAAACCAAAGACATCCTTGGTAAAAAACAAAACAAGAAAGTATATATATGGTACGATAATGAATGTTAACTAGAGGTGTCGATGGAGAAACGTCAAAGGCCGAGCACCGTCTGGTGCGCATGAATCAATGTGGCAGAAAGGCATGTCGTGAAGATAGTTTGATAGTTTTGGTGTCTCCGCACTTGAAGGTGTTCTTCCCAAAGATATGTGAGATATGAGATAGGGTCTCGAAGCTTCCGCTGGATGACAGCGTACACAGTGTGCCCCATGAGCCACACGGTGGCATTGTGTACAGACCATGGTGTGTGCCTGAAGTCCAGGGCCAGGGCCATTCAACCGGAATTGAAGTCGGGGTTATCCCGTTGAGCAGCGCGACCATGCTGTGGCAGAGGTCCCACACCTGTGAGACATGCCTGCATAGGAAGCGATGTTCCCGTGTGTCGGGGGCGTCACAGTCCTCAGATGCTGCGGATGCATGGAGGCGGATGGCTGCCTGACGCTCTTTGGTGGCCAGCTTGTCGTTCACCAGGATGTACCAGGTGGCCGAGACATACGACGGCAGATCCGGATGGATAATGTTGTATCGTACCTGGCGCCAGTTAACTAAGGGCTGTTGTTCGACCATTGTGTGGATGGGTGGGCGTCCGACCAGTGCGTCGTATAATCGACAGACCGTCCTGTTCCTGTCGAGCGCCACATCCAGCACGTAACTCACGTTCGACGTGATATGTCAGTTGTGCAATGAGGCTGGTTGTAGTTATCGCGGGTAGATCGAACACTACCTAGAGACAAGGCCTCACAAGAGCCCGTGTCTCGTTGCACAGAGCAGGCAACGACGGCCAGCTGACTGGCTGGCTGCTACGAGGCAGTGGGCTGTGTGCCAACGGTCAGCCAGTTAGTTTGCGACACAGACAAATATATACAGACGGGAAACCTCCATAAGGGCCCGGTCCCACACTCAGGGGTGCGGGGCGAGGGGTGCTAAAGCAGTTCCGTAAGATGTCCCATGATAGCACTGCGGTCAGAAGCAGCCCTTTAAAAACTGGTCAGAGCAGGCGGCAGGTAGCGGCTGTCCCCATCACCACTTCCCCTCAAACGCCGGCACACCGGACACAGCCGTGGCCTCGTGGCAGGCAGCACGAGCTCTCCCCTCAGCCTCCCCTCCATGCTACTCTCAGAAGCGTCTTTAAGTGTGGTCTACCGGTACTAAGCAGGGGAACCGCCTGACACCTGCTAGCATCTTACGGAACTATGAGGGGAACATAGGACAGTGGTTTAGGGGGGGGCTTCCTCTCTGTATATGTTACTCTGTGCTTGCAGTCGCGGTCTGGTCGTCGTGACGTGACATGGGCTCTTGTGAGGCCTTGTCTCTAGGTGGTGACGCTAGAACTGTAGAACTCGCGCAAGAAGTCGTGGCCCGTGTGAAGAAACGTATTCTTGTGCGCAAGTCCATTCCTTTGTTCCTGAGTGGCAGCTGGCTCAGTTGGTCTGTTGCCTGCTGAGTCATTACGCTTCGTCTGTCAGTCGGCTGTCATCTGCACCCCGCGACCAATAGGCAACATGCAGCTGAATGGGCCGCCCCTCCGAACAAAGGAATAGACCCGCCCAGCGCGCAAGTCGACAAAGCAGGGGTCACGTCTTCTTGCACGTGCTCTACCTGCTCGCAGTCGTAGACGAGCTTCTGAATGCCCATGTAGCACAGATTTGCGCCTAGATAATTGTACTGTAAGGGCAGAAATGGCAGATTGTACAGATACCACAATACATATAGGACGGATTGTGAGCCCAGAGGTGTCAACTCGAACTGTTGTCTACCGGTTACTAGCAGTGGGACTACGGGCATGCTTCCACTTACTCCACAGCACCGACGTGCACGGCTCGACTAATGCCTTCAGAACATCATTTGGAATTGAGGGCCGTAATCTTCGTACATGAAAGCAGATTCTGCCTGCACGCGAGATCGTTTGCAAGCACGACGTAGGCCTGGCGACGGCCTTCTCGTGTAGTGCTGGCCCCACCCCAGGCGTATGGCGTCTTTCTTTTGCCATTCTCGCAACAGGAAGGTGATGTGTTAGGGCAACTGGAAAACGTTCGCCACACACTGTGAGTGAAACTCAACGCGCTCTGCAAGATATACAGCAACCTCTGTGTTCAGCACGTTCTCTGGGTTTGACTTCAGTCGAACGCGTGTGGGATGTGGCGGGACTACAGCTGACACGCGCGACTTGTCAACCAACAACTCTTGTAGAACTACGTGAACAGATCGAACAAGCGTGGAATAATATTCCCCAACACCTTTTTCGCCAACTGTACGATCGAATGGATGCCAGAGTCTGCACTGTCAACTGTGGAATCTACATCAGGTAATAAAATGGGTGTTTCATCTTGGTTCGAGACCTTTACTTCACTATCACTTGAAATATTGATCTATAAATGTAATTATTTGATGTATTCCATGTGCACTGTTTCAACAATAAATCTAGATTGAAATGGAAAGTTCTCAGTGGGGGTAGTAACTTTTATTTCTGGCACTGTAATTACAACTAATTTTTGTACACGCGCGCGGGAATGGCCGTGCGGTAGAAGGCGAGTTGCTAAGGACTGTGCTGCCACTCCCTGTCGGAAGGTCGAGTCCTGCCTGCGGCGTGTGTGTTGTTCTTAGCACTTATTAGTTTAAGCGGTTTGTACGACTAGGGACTGACTACATCAGCAGTTTCGCCCCGTAGGTTTACAAACATCTGAACATCTGTTATAATCTTTTATAGTTGGAAAACACAGTCGCTGAGCATCCGTGTATTCAAAATAGTATCAAAACTAAAATATTAATTTTAAAATTATAGAGTAAATCTCTTGTGAGTTGCGTGTGTTCGTTTAGACAAAACGAGTTTCACTGCTGTGTTTCTATACGAAATATCATCTCACCAAATCCTATTTGGTTCATACATTTTACACAGGAGACGATTAGAGAGTAGTTTGTAGAAGACTGATGTGACTTCCTTTCCTCCCATACTGAAGCTTAGGCAACACGTAGTATTAGACGTGTTTCAAAACTGTTATCCAGTGGCCTAATATTTAACGGATGGTAGGTCTGAATGAAATTTCAGGTATGAAGCGCTGTCTACCGGTAATTTAGGAAACTACCGCATTGTTAGTTTGATCTCGTAGTCGTTCGTCTGTCGGTAGAAGTATACCGCAAATGGACGATACAATCGAAGACGCCGCCAGTTTTTAAGTGCGCGGTATGATTTGATTTTTTCTAGCAAAGGGATGTTCAAATTACGATATTTGTCGTCAGTTACACCTAGTATGTAGACCTGGAATAATGTGTGAGAAACAAATTGGAAAATGGTGTCGTTAATTTTGAAATTGCCGCACAAATGCTCACATGCCCTGCAGAATGGAGGCCTAGTATTCGGACAGACGACGTCGTTGATTAAATGAACCAAAATGTTTCTAAGTGATCGGCGACTGACGATTAGTAGTCTGGCTAATAAATTCCCAAATGGTGCTCGAACCTTAATTTACAGGGTTGAATCTGAAGAGATTGTATACTACAAACCGTGTGAAAGTGAATTCCAGAAATGCTCACTGAGGGTGAGCAAAGCTGGTTGCAGATGATACTCCAAAAACGAATAGTAATGGTGTTCATTGACGGTATGCTTTGGAGAAACGTAATGCGTTAGGATAAAACCATCACAGACGTACACGAGAATCACCGTAACCCTCACTCAAATGTTCAAATGTTTGTAAAGTTTATGGGACTTAACTACGGGGTCATCAGTCCCTAAACTTCCAAACTACTTATGAACTACTTACGAACTAGGACGGCACAAATATCCATGCCCGAGGGGGGATTTGAACCCCCTACCGTAGTGGCCGTGCAGACCGTGACTGAAGCGCCTCAGTCTCCTCGGCCACCGCGGCCGGCTAACCGTCACTGTACTGGGGCTCTGATACACTTTTTCGCGGCGAACCATAATGACGCCATTAATTGGATTGGCGTTTCAGTTTTGCATCGTACGATGTGGCCCATGTCTCATTCAGTGTTACGATACGGCGAAAGAAAGTATTTCCTTCGCGCTCATAACGCTGCAAGTGCGTCTGAGCAGCATCGTAAACCACCCATTTCTGCATTTACGTCAATTCCTGGGGAACACAACGTGATGCAATTTTTCGCATTTCCAGGCACATTCATTTTGATCCAACTCCGTTATTCCTGTTTCTAAAACATAGTGACACCGATACGTTATACCGCTCGCTCACAAGTGACTGTTTTTCAAAAAAATGTTCAAATGTTTGTAAATCTATCGGACCAAACTGAGTGGTCATCAGTCCGTAGCTTACAACCTACTTAAACCTAGGTAAACTAACCTAAGGACAACACACACATCCATGCCCCAGGGAGGACTCGAACCTCCACGGCGAGCAACCGCGCGCTCCGCATCGAGGTGCTATTTTTCTCTCGTTTGTGTGGACGCCTGTGACGTGGGATGAGCGAGTGAATTTGATCGGAGATAAGGTAGGTATGTCAACAACTTGTGCTATCAGAAATAGTAGATTTCATTGCTCAGTGTCTCCACAGCATTGTTCAAATATTTGTAAATCTATGGAAGTCAATTGCTTGGGTATTAGTCCCTAGCCAATAAACTGCTTAAACTAAGTTAAGCTAACCTAAGGACAACACATTTACCCATGCCCGAGGGGGAACTCGAACCCCCGACGACGAACGGCCGCGCGCACCTCAGCACGGTGCGTCAGTGCACACGGCTTTTCCGCAGCGGCCCCACTGCGGTGTCGCCACTATATATATGTATACACAATGCAGTGTAAGAATTATATATTTTTTGCGTAGTTTTGAAAAAGTGTTTATTTCTGGATTTTTGTCGATGAAGTACAGAACTAACTTCGAACAGATGGAAGTAGTGCAAAAAGTTTGAGCTACGTTCTTTGAAATAAACACCAATAAAATTGACATGATGCATGGACGGGTGTTCTGCCGGATGTTTGTGTCACTCTGGCACAATATTTCGGATGCGTACCTCGCTGCCTTCTTCATGAGCTCCCAGAGACTGGGAAAAGGCAGCGAGGTACGCATCCGGAATTTTGTGCCAGAGGGACACGAACATAGCAGAAGACCCGTTCATGCGTCATGTCAACAGTTCGCCGGGAACGCCAGAAGTGCTACCAATAAAATTTCCTGTCAAGTGATCCTGACAGTCTGAAAAAAAATATTTTGTGAGATTTGAGTATTGGGGAAATAGTAAAGAATTTAATACACTTCATCGAATCTGCAAAAACCATTTCCTAAAATTTTTGAACGCTATAAGACTACGCGTTCGTCAATTTTCTAGCAATTTGAAGCTAGTGAGGGCCTTCGGAAAAGGAGTCTGTGTGATAAATGGTGATTACTTCTACTTATAAAAAGACCACCTGAATTATAGAGCAGATGTCACTACTAATTAAAATCAGATAAAGTGAAACGAGCGAATATGTACGACTAGTACCGCCTCACATTGTGTATTAAATGGTACTTTTAGAGGGCACTCTGTCAGGTATGTCACAACGTCCAAAGTTGGTGGACGAGTTTGAATCTATTATTAGTACATCTACTAAGCCCCAGGTGGCATCTGCCGCTATAGGACCAAAATCGATGTCGTCTTTCCAGGTGCACTAGTATTTTCTGGCATTGTGCATAAATAAGGTGAAATCGGCTAGTGATTCATTCAGAGTAGATGGATACCGTGCTAAAGCTCATACAGGAAACGGGAAAATTACCGCGAGTCATGACGAAAATTACCGAGGGCACTACGTCAGTGGAGTATGGATGACTTGAAAATTTTTATATGTTGGTAGGCGTGGTTGAATAGTGCGTGCAAACAGTGGCGGACTAGGGGGGGGGGGCGGTCCGCCCCGGGCCTTTCGTCTTGGGGGAACTCCAAATACCCGGAAAGAAGCACAGAGTAACATATTTGTTTGTGAAGGAAGTTTATTTTATTTTATTTTTTTTTTTTTTAAGTTGAACTACCTTAGCCTCTCGTTGTGGGGCCTCCAAATCTCGAAAGCTATTTTACGCAGACTGGCCCGTACCTCTCGTCCCGGGAGGGCCTCCAAAACGCTAAAGTTACTGTTTTATAGTAATTCTTGTATTTAAAAGTGGATGGGGAGCCTTAATTTGCTTTGTCGCCCCCGGGCCTCCGACGGCCTTAGTCCGCCACTGCGTGCAGACATGGTGATCAATGTGGACAGGACAGGTGACATATTGGTCAGCGTGACAATCTACTAAGCAGGAGATCCGAGTTCGAATACCAGTCCCTCATAAAATTTCCAGCTTTTCCCAGTGAGTTATTTCAGTACCCACTGGCAGCTAATGTCGTTAATTGTATTTCGTACCAAATCACCAACTTTAGCGAGGTTACTTTTCTTACGGGCACACGGGCTGAACCGCTGTGCAGCAGGCAGGCACGCACCTTGTTGATGGGCGGCAGCGAGGTGTCGGAGGAGGGCCTGAGCAGCAGCCCGCCCATCAGGCTGCCGGACACGCCCACGCCCACGCCCATGGCCACGCCCACGCCGCTGTTACGTCGGCTCTGCGGCTCCGGCTCCAGCTGCAACAAACCAGGCACGCCCTCGCTGTGACTTCGGCCGCCCTCCACACTGCTCTATACCAGTCTAACAGTGTGATAAGTTAATACGTTGGGTACACGACTGGAAACATAACATTTTCTAAAATATTCCGGGCTATTTCGTCGTGTTCGGATGGATTTATTACGTAAACCCAACGTTCCGTTCCCATCTGCAGTGGACAGTAGGAAAGAAGCATCGTGGCTTCCCTGAATGTCCACATCACAATTGAAAGACGACCGCCTGTTGTCTTCCATATTTTTCGTATATTTATGTAAAGTTATAATTTACTTAATGTCGCTAGATTATCATTTTGTTAAATCTTGAACCCCACTCTTTTCAAGGCTTGAGGAATAGCATTTTTATTTCATGTGTTAAAATATTAGTTAATATTGCTATGTTTTTCTTATTTTGTTATGTTAATCATTTGTTATTATATTAACTAATGTGGTATAAGTACGGCTTCTCCGCTACGCCACTGTCCCTGTGAGAATGTGCAGTTGTTTTACTTTTAAGTGGTTGCGAGAATCTATGGCTGTCTGAATGTGGAGAGTGATGGCTCGCTTTGCATCGGTCTCTCTGGCTCAGTGTCGATAGCTGCTGATCCTACCAAAGAGGTTTCCACATCCTTTGGTTGCGAGCTAGTTGGCGAGCCTTACCTCAGTATGAGACTACTCGCTCTCCGTCCCCACCACCGCTGTATCTTGGGTTATCTGGCTTCCGCTGGCTTCCTGCATCTCGTGGCTGCTCGGTCTGGCCATTCTATACTGAGCGTCTGGCGATGTAAGGTTGGTTCCTCCTCTTGTGTTTGTCTAGCACGTTTATCTTAGATTTTCAAAAAAAATTCCCTCTCCAATTTAACCCCCTTTATGGTTGAATTTCCAGAAATACCGAAACACGTATTTTTAAATTCTTTCCAACAATACAAATATCAACTTTTGCAGCTCTAGCTTCAAAATTGTCTGAATAGCAACGTGTTTTCAAAAGGAATTTTTCATACCCTATTTACCCTCTTACTTGTTGAATTTCCAAAAATGCTGAAAATTGTGTTTTTTTAATCCTGACCAAGATTACATATCCGAAGTTTTGTAGTTGTTGCTTAATATTTGCAATTTGCAATTTTTTGCATCCTCTATTTTACCCCCTTATTGGTTGAATTTCAAAAAATGCCGAAACACGTGTCTTTTTAATGCGAACCCTGAATTAAAATCCCAAATTTTGTAGTTACAGCTTCAAAATTTCATAAATAAAAACTTAGTTTCAAAAAACGTGTCATCCCCTATTTCCACCCTTATGGGCGGAATATCGAAAAATGGCTTCTTAAATGACGCCTACAGAGTAAGATCAACACCCTCTACCAATTTCAAGTTTCTATCTTCAGTGTTTTGGGCTGGGCGATGATGAGTCAGTCAGTCGGGACATTGCGTTTTATGTATAGAGATAACACAATGTTCAGCAAATCAACTGCAAGGACTTTAAACTTTCCTATGATAAATAACTGGCAAGTCATAGGAATTATCCTATGACTTGCCAGTCATTTACCATCGTCATAAATGTAGGAAACATATCACATTTACTGAAAAATATGGGTTAGTCGAGATCAATATTCCGGTATCTGATCCCTAAATAAATCGTTCCCGAAAGCCAGAAGATGTAACGATCAGTGTGGTGCACTAGCGAGTGCAGGCGATACATCACCAAACACTGGGTAGCGGCGAGACACGTCATTGGCGACGGCCTATGGCACTACGCGGTGACAACTTAAGTACCAAACTCTAAGTCCAGCGAAACGAAAAAGCGAACTATGAGCAAATGAGAAGGTACCACTCTTAGAAGCGTCTGCTCTCACCCCCTCCCCCAATGCAAGTCCTCAATTGAAGTTTTGTCTCTCTTCTCCTGCTATAGCGCAAGTAAGGGGGCTGCACCCTCACTAAACTAAAAGCTCCAATCCTCTTCGAGGATTGCCAGCCAGATCACTCTCAGGAGCTGGATTGCTAAAATTGTCAAACATCCCAGAGTGACCCAGTCAGTGAAGCTCTCACGTTTCTGCGACCAAAGCACCAACCCGCGTCCCACGTTCTTAAAGAAGGGGACGACAACCCGACGGCAATTCTGCAAACTTCTTGGGTGGTTTCTTGAACGCACCACATTCCGAAATCTGTTCTTCCAAATGTCACCAGCAATCCCGGCTCGGCTCGACGGACTCCTAAACATACAACTGGCCAGTCGGCAGGAAGCTCCCAGTTCCCTTGCGTTCTGAGACCGCGACCGTAGGACAATGCATTTTAGGCCGCAGAAGGCGGGTCTCTTTCTCTGAACTGGGCAGTTATGCCCATGCAGAATACTGTTTAGCTGCTTTCACGAGTGTCGCCCCAAGGGTTCATGTATCCTGGCATTCTCCTGCATCTAAACAAGTCCGTACGTACCGGAAGGTTTTGGCCATAATTAGCATAAGTAAATTATTAAAGGCAAACAAACATAAAATTACTCATTTACTCTTTTCATGAAAAACCAAATTCGGAAAAACAACAAATTGAAGTAGAAAAATTCGGAAAAAAGCAAAAATTACAATTTATTGCACTCTTGATCATACCTGTCGATAGGAGCGACATATCTGAAATTTAATCATGATATGTGATACATACACGCGATATATATCAGTCATGGTGAAAGTTTGTTTACACTGTATAAGACGCCATATGGTGCATGGCGGCAGGTACCAGTTGACCGAAGACCATGAAATTACGCAGGTATTTGTAATTTCTCACGCATCTTATGACAAATATAGTCAGAACAGTGGATCGAACAACACAGGTGAATCACAACGTTGCACCATTATAGCGACCGTTGTTGGGAACTTGCCCCCATCGCAGTTTAGTTGAACATTGTGGGCATTCCGTGTTAGACCTGTTGGATGAAGTGCTTGTTTAGTGTGTTGGTTCTAAACAGTGAACAGGAAACTGTGCGAGCAAATGATCAGTCAAGATTTGTGTTGAGCTTGGGAAGAAACCTAAAGAAATGAATATGATGCTGGTACGTGTGCGTACTTGTTCGTTGCCCATTTTCGGAGAGGCAGGTAAAGTGTTTCTGACAATCTCCGTAGCGGTCGACTGGCGACCGCCATCAGTCACGAAAACGTTATCCACAATAAATTTATACCTGAGGGAATGATATTGAACGCCGCGAGGTACGTTGAAATTTTGAGCCGTTTCGTGCAACATCTACGCAGTGTTCGATCCCAGTACGCAGAACATGGTTCCTGCTTTTTTTTTCAACAATCGTCCACACACAGCAAGAAATCGTCAAACAGTTCATGGCAAAAACAGGTGATGTGTAACTCGAACGTCCACCAGACTCGCCGAATATCAATTCACTAAACTTCTTCCTACTCCCCCGGGGCAAAATCGTTTTGGTGATTTTCCTAACATCCAACGAAACGTGACGAGGTTTTGAACATCATCGCAAAGGAAGACTTCGTGCAGAGTTTCCAGGAAATGTATCGCAGAGCTCAGCAATGCGTAGTCATGGAAAGCGACAATTTCAAAGGACAGTAAAGTAACTGTAGTTCATAGATCGTCTACGTTAATGTTACAGGGCTATTCATCGAACTCTGTTAGAGGTTGTAGACAGGGAGCAGGAGAAGATGGGCTGAAAAAGGGGCAAGAGGAAACTGATAGGGAAGGGGGAAGAAGGGAGGGGGTAATATATGGACTAATTGGAGATTGGAATAAATACTTAACGTAAGAAATGTTACTGTGAATTAAGTGCACCATGGTTTATATCAGGAAGAGGACAGAGAGACAGGAGGGAAGAGGAGATGGACTGTTATAAGACTGAACAAAAAAATTATCAGGCGATGCTGGCCTTTTGCTAGTGTCCTGTAAAAATTCGACCAATATTTATAGCTTGCGTGTAACACTGAACTGAAATTCACATTCATAAAAAACAGGACACCTTATAAGACTAGAGATACGAAGCTGATATTCATAGAACATGTTCATTAGTATGTTCTGAAGAAATGATTAACATTTCAGTCAAGTCATGTCGTATGTCTCCTTTTACCTACTAGGCACATGTTCCAAGTTGTTCCATGCGAGAAGCCATCGGCACGCATAAGGACGCTTCGTTTCACCACACCCCACACATTTTTTGGTGATCTGGCGGAACAGGGCAAAATGCTGACGTCTTGAGATACCACGAAGGCACGTGATTATGTAAGAACATGTTGTTGTGCATTGTCTAGCTGAAAACAGCGTCTGTGGTGTCGTGTAGAAACGATATGGCTACGGCTCACAGGATGTCACTTATGTAGGTCACGCCGGTCACAGTACCCGGGACACGCACAAATTATGATTTAGTTGTACCCAATAACACCCCACAACCTATAGCTTTATGTATTATGCGAATGCAGTCACTGTTATGCCGCTTCCTCTGTCTAACCACTAAAAAAAATTTGACCGACAGTTTCAAACAAATAAAACTTAGATTCGGAAGAAAACACTATCTGATGTCATTCCTGGCCCCACTGACTTCCGCACACCATTGCCGTCTAGCATGTCTGCACATTAGTCAGAGGTAGGCACAGAAGGCGACAAAGCGCACGTAATTCATGTCGCAATAAACAGTGTCGGACTGCCACTCCCTTATTTATTTCTTTATTTATCGTAAGACATAAACACTTGGACATAAAGGTACGCTAGACAATGACACTTCTCCAGGTGGAAAGCCGAGACAAAAAAAAAAAAAAAAATAAACAGCTTATACCAAAATTTAAGTACGTAAGTTACAAAAGAAGTATACAGATATACAGTAAAAAGTCCATGAGTGACGCAATAGAATTTTAAAAAGTCTCGGTAACACAGTGCTATACGAAAAGCGCGTGAAAGATGTAGTACATCGTACAGTAAGATGAACAGTTGAGTGAACACTAATAAAGGAACTTCAACTTAGAAATTGAAATAAGTTATAAAAAATATTGCAACGAGCAGTCAATTTACACAATTTAAGTTAACTGAATTAAAAAAGGTGTGCAGCGAACATGGTCCTTATATATTAACGTCTAAAACATTCATCCACGAAAGTGCAGCATCTGTCACTTTATATAGGTCTGCTTTTGGTCCTGGGTACGATCTGATGTCACAGTCATACACGATATGATCTATTGTCTGACGCACAGCAAAACAGTAGCATTGACGACTTGGCGATATGCCCCACTTGTATAGAGCGTCCTGACAGACTCCATGTGATTTCGGATCCTATTAAGCGCTTTCCATTGTTGGCGGGGAGTTCGAAACCAGTGGGTCTTTTTGTGAGGTCCGACCAGAGAGCTGTGAAGTTGACAGTGCTCCAGTCCGACCGCCATTACTCAGTGATGTTGAAACCCGCGTCTTGCAGTTGTTGCGCTGAGACTAGTGGACGCTTCCTGGACCTCAACCTTCTCAGTGATAGATGAGGAATGTCCTAATGAACTGGTAGGTCTGGGACACTTTGGATCATCTTCAACTGTTGGACCAAGCAGACCTTTCTTCGTAGCGGATGTGGAGCAATGTGACTCACTACAAGTAGCCATTGCACAGGTGTACGTTTGATGCATCCACTGATCCACTGGTGATGCGCATGGTTGCCGTGTAGATTGGTATCTAGTTTGCTTACATGACTGCTATTCAACCAGGAAGCTGAGTGGAGTACACAAGTGCTAGGGCAGAACCTTTCAGATTGGAAGCATGTGCTCCCCATCTACTGCCACACAGTTTGTGCAAGATGCTATTGCAAGTGTTGACTTTGGCTTCCGTTGCTTCCAGGTGTTTTCTGAAGGAGAGGGTACGATCCAGTGTGACAACAAGACACTTTGGAAACTGATTTTGGGGCAGGTATTTATTGTTAAGAAGTACTTTCGGAGATTTTGTTGCTTCCTTATTGTTCAGATGAAAACAGGTTGTTCCGGTTTGCTTGTGCTGACAATCAGTCTCATGTCAGCATAGAATTTCCTAACAACTTTAAGATCTTGAAAAATAACAGTTTCGGCATCTTACATCCGCTTTACTTGAACGGCTATTGCCAGGTCGTTGGCGTACCCAAATTTGCGTCCTTTTGTTTCTGTCATGTATCATATGTACAAGTTGAAAAGTGCAGGTGCCAGCACCGATCCTTGAGGGAGGCCGTTATTATTTTTTTTATACTACTTGCTTTGTCACCCATTATTATTTGAAAGGTTCTGACACGTTGCATATTATTAACGAAGCGTAAGAATTTCTGGCATAGGGCAGTGCGATACGATGCTTAACTCTGTTCCACAGCCGCTCCAGAGCAACGAAGGACGCAGATCCTTCCCCTGCCATTCGGATGAGATACCTGTCTTCTCAGAGGGGGGGGGGGGAGAGGGGGATTGACCTGACCCATCTCATCGAGCTCTACTGGGTCTTCACACACTTGTTGCACTGCCGTAACACTTCATCACACGAGCAGCAAGTTCTCGAATGAATGCATCACATTGTCATATCAATAATGAACTGTTTTTCAATCTCATTGATGTGAAGGAACAGTAAAGCTTCCAGCACGTCTGCTGAAGTCACATTGATAAATTACCTTCAGTTCATAGCGACAACGAGAAACATATGCTGATTTTACACGTAATTGGTGTTGTGTCATGATATTGATGTTGACCTTGAACGGACGGTCCGACATTATTAAAATGCTAACCATTCCTGCAGAAAAGTCCTTTGAATTTTAACTTCATGTCAGCAAGGGTAAAATACAGGGAAAGGAGAGTTATATACAACTTGTACAAAAACCAGACAGCGGTTGTCAGAGTTGAAGGGCATGAAAGGGATTCAGTGGTAGGGAAGGGAGTGGGACCGGGTTGTAGCCTTTCTCCGATGTTATTCAATTTGTACATCGAGCAGGCGGTTAAGGAAAGCAAGGAGAAATTTGGAATAGGGATTAAAGTTCAGGGGGAAGAAATAAATACATTGCGTTTTGCTGATGACATTGTAATTCTGTCACAGACAGCAAAGGACCTGGAAGAGCAGTTGAATGGAATGGACAGTGTGTTGAAGAGAGCGTATAAAATGAACATTAACAAGAGCAAAACAAAAATAATGGAATGCGGTCTTAGAAAATGAGGCGATGCTGAAGGAATTAGATTAGGTAACGAAACAATGAAGGTGGTAGATGAGTTTTGTTACGTAGGTAGTAAAAACACATGCGATGGTTGAAGTACACAGGATATAAAATGCAAAATGGCAATGGGAAGAAAAGCATTTTTGAAAAAGAGAAATTTGCTAACATCGAGTATAAATTTAAGTGTAAGGAAGTCTTTTCTGAAGGCATTTGTGTGGAGTGTTGCCTTTTACGGGAGTGGGTAGATTGCGTAACTAATGAAGAGGTACTGAACAGAATTGGTGAGAAAAGGAATATTTGGCATACCCTGATCAAAAGAAGGGATCGCTTGGTAGGACACATTCTTAGACATCGAGGAATCGTAAATTTAGCATTGGAGGGAAGTGTGTGGGGTAAAAATCGCAGAGCGAGACCAAGAGACGCGTATAGTAAGCAGATTCAAGTGGATGTGGGTTGCCGTTCTTATGAGGAGATGAAAAGGCTTGCTCAAGATAGAGTAGGGTGGAGAACTGCATCAGACCAGTCTCCGGACTGAAGACCATAACAACAACAACATCTCCAGTCTTTCAAGGTGTTCTGTTTTTGTTTCCGAACATCAGCGAAACTATAGAGACCACTCAAACGGGAGCTATTCCTATAAGAAAATACCTTGTTTTCATGGACAAATGTTCCCTTCAACGTAGTGCAGGTACACGGATAGAGTCTGGTTGACGTGTGCAGAAGCAGTGCTTAAATATGGGGAGTAGGTTGCGTAAACTACGTCGCCCAACAAATCACCAGACTTGCGTCAGTTGAAAATGTGTGGCATGCGGTGAATCGACGAGTGAAACACTGACCAGTTGCCTGCGACCAAAGATGAACGCTGGAAGCAGGCGAATGCAGCGGGAATTGTTAAACGACAGGACGCCATTCGCGCCTCATACGCGCCAATGCAGCCACACATGGAACAAGTTATTAGGGCATAAGTTCAATTATGTTCCGACTAAGCAGCAGGACACTTGCTGCAGCGCTGCTTCAGAACAAAATAATGATCATGTCCTGCGAATATGGACTTCTGGTATTTTAGTATTATTATTTTTATATGAGTTTATGCCTGTTCACCTCTCAGTCTCGGGAAATTCTCTACATGAGGTCACACAACTTAGCATGTCAGATAAATCTCGCCTAAATGGTGAAATGTTTTTTTTAAATGTATGGGACTTAACTACTGAGGTTATCAGTCCCTACGTTTACAAATTACTTAAACGAACTGATACTAACCTAAGGAAAACACACACACACACACACACACACACGCACACACACACACACACACACACGGACGGACGGACGGACGGACGGACGGACGGACGGAAGGACGGACGAAGGAGGACTCGAACCTCCGACAGCGAGCAACCGCGCCCTCCGCAGCATGTCGCCTTACGCTCGGCCATTCCACCGCAGCGGCAAACCTGTGACCTGAATGACATTTTCAATCTGCGGCGGAGAGTGCGCTGATAAAAAACTTCATGGTAGATTAATACTGTGTGCCAGACCGGGATTCGAACCTGAGCAATTTGCTATTGTCGAGCAAGAACTCTACCGACTAAGCTACTCTGGCACGCCTTACGGTCATTACTGCTTGACTTCCACCAATACGTCACCTCCTGCTTGCCAGGAAGCTTGATATCTGTACCCATTGCAGAGCGAAAATATCATTCTGGAAACATCCCCTAGGCTGTGGCTAAGCCATATGTCTCCACAAATTCCATTCTTCAAGGAGTACTAGTCCTGAAAGATTCGTAGGAGAACATCTGTGAAGTTTTGAAAGCAGAAGCGAGGTACTGGCGGAAGTAGCGCTGCGAGGAGGGGCCAAACGCGTGCCAGGGTGGCTCAGTCGATAGAGCGATGCCCGCGAAAGGCAGAAGCCCCGGCCCCGAATCCCGGTACGACACACTACTTTAATGTGACAACAAGTTTCAAACCTGAGACCGTTGGCACCGCGATGGTTTGTATAGACAAGAGCTGGATTTGAACACGATTCGAGCTGTTCTAATAATTTACGTCACTGTTTGGGAAATCTCGGGATCTGTTCGAACATTAGATCTCTGTGCCATCTAGCGTGTCAGAAACTATCATCTCCACGATTTACTAGGTCACAAATCTTTTCGACGCTATCCGGGAAAGAATTTATAAAGGAAACAATGTCATTATCGTACTATAGAGATTTATAAAAAATAAGTGTGAACTACAGACTGAAGTAGCTTCTACGGTGTAGAAGTAGGAACAGAAACTAATATATAAGTAAAAGATAGTAAATCGCGATTTAAAATTTTCCTGCTGTGATTGAGGGGCATTTTTAAAATTCAAATGTTTGTAATTCTATGGGACGAAACTACGTTGGTCATCAGTCCCGAGTCTTACAAACTACTTAAACTAAGTTAAACTAAACTAAGGACAACACACTCATCCATGCCCGAGGGAGGATTCGAAACTCCGACGCGAGACTCCGCGCGATCGGTAAGTGGCGCTCCAGACCGCTCGGCTACTCCCGCTCGGCTAGGGGCATCTGTTAGTACTTTCTACCTCAGCAGCTTGTGCACTGTTTATTACCAAGTTCGCAATTATAGTTTATTTTAACGTGACTGATTTCCTTTAATGAATACTAAATTTATAAATATTTCCTTGTTACATCTCTTTTAATCTTTTTTTTTTAAAGTCGATTAACTGGTTGTAATATTTTTCTGTTATTGTATCATATGAACATGGAATGAAACCTATCTCTTATAATCGCATTAAACGCAATTTGTACCTACGAAGGATTCAGACTCGTGCCGTCGTTTTTAATCATTGCTTCGTCCAATGTCACTGACTTCAGTGCTTCCATGTGATTTTACTCAGTGCTTCCGCCAACTACAAACAAGTGACGCAAAACGTCTATTTTATCCTGTGTCATGGTTTCTTAATGTGATTTTAACGCCACCGTGGCGCAAGGTTTTTAACTGATTACATGTTTATCACCTGTCTGCTTCTGCTTCAAAAACTACTGCCTGTAAAGTTTTTATTACTCCACCGTTACAACAGTATTTCTGGTAAAAAAAAAACCACACACAAACTGGGGTGTTTTTCCTGGATCTCAGTTTTTTGGCAATAACCTTTTAAAGGCTTACCTACATATAGCATGGGGGCCTTCTTTTTATCACTGTTGAGGATACAGAAGTGCTGTTATCTTTTGCCTCTTTTTTCTGATAAGTTTGTTGTCAACCAGGGTGGGACTGAAACCATTGCTGGATGCTGTTGTGGTATGGATAATACGCGGTGTACCATGGTGTGAAAGGCTGGATGTTTGTGTGCTATGGGGTGTTGGGAACTAGCTGGTATTACTGCATCTGTATTAGTTTCTTTTCTGAATTTAATTAAATTTTTTTGCTTGGTATTATCAATGGTGAGGTCCAAAAATTGATTGTATGTCCACCTAACACAACTGTAAATTTGATTTTATTATGCTGTGAATTTAGAATGTGAAGGAATTTATTTAGCTGTCTGGTGATGCTTGTCCACAAACAAAGTACATCATCCACATACCTTTACCAGTAATGAATTTTACCAGGGGCTCTTTCTCTAAAAATGTCTGTTTAAAGTTGTGCATGAACATCTCAGCTAGTAAGGGGCTCAGGGGGGTCCTCATTGCCAAACTATCAGGTTGAGTATACAGCGTCTGTTGAAATTGAAAATAATTTTGTTTTAAAAATGTCTCTGTTGCCAATTTTATTTCCTCTGCCACCACTGGACTTGTTTTTCTCCTATCTAACCAATTAATCAAACTAAATAAAAATATGTTCGGTGCTAGTTGTAAGTAGTCACGAGCGTTGTCCATATCGAGCAAAGAATTGTCATCTAAAGATGCAATTGCTAGCAAGTCAGACACGGGCAATAGCTTAGTTTTACTGAATAAGTAGATTTCAAGTGTAAAAATGTTATTACAGTGAGGTGAGCATGCTGTACACTTTCACTTTATTTTAACCACTCCATCGAGATCTCGCTTCTCCGCATTGAGGACTGTCAAATATGTATGACGTGTGTGTTTTGCGCTATTGTATTTACTTTAAGGAAAAGGCTTTTCGCGGTGTTGATAAAATAGATGTCACTGAATTATTATAATTTCTCTCCTACGACACTGACATTTTGTTACTCTGTTTCTCTGTAACAAATTTTCAGATATAGTGGAACGCAACGTTTAGCATGGAAATGACACATACCACTGTTGTTTTTGTGATCGAGTGTAATGCTAAGCGTGGTTTCGTGCAGTTCCGGTCCTTTGAGATCAAAGATGTCCCTTGGTAGTAGTACGCATGCGAAAATAGGGTGGGTCGCACAGGTAGGTATAACACGCGTTGGACACGGTGCCAATCTACAGAGGACTAAGGCACAAACAATACGCGATTGCACCGAAGACTTGTTTAGTAAGAAAACTCAGTCCTCGATAGCGAGTGTTCATGAGAGACAAGGCTACCGTCAGGAGTGCTCCTTGTAAATGTGACAGGAGTGCAGTTGTTTTCTATTTTCATAAATCTGAGTAGCTTTTTATTGATGATGCTTTGGTGTACATAAATGTGTCTTCGTTCAGTGACAGTAGGAGAATATAAGATGACTTATACAAAATTTCTAGTCGGTTTGGTGAATGGCAGCTGGCTGTAAATGTTGAAGAATATGAACTAATGTAGCTTTGTAGAAAAAACAATTCCATAATGTTTCAATAGAGCATTAGTAGTGTTCTACTTGAGTTACGTCGTTAAATATCCAGGCGTAACGTTGCAAAGCTGTATGGAATGGAACGAGTATTTTAGGTTAGTTGTGAGGAAACCGGATGGTCGATTTGAATGAAAGAATTTTGGGAGAAGTTGTTCGTCTGTGAAGGAGACCGCGTACAGAAGAGTAGTGCAACGCATTCTTGAGTTCTACTCGAGTGTCTGGGATCCCACCAGGTCGGTTCAAAGGGAGACATAGAAGCTGGTATTGAGCTGGTTGTTAGATTTGGTATTGGTAGGTTCAAATGTTCAAATGTTTATATAGCTTATGGGACTTAACTGCGAGGTCATCAGTCCCTAAACTTACAAACTACTTATGAATTAACTACTACTAAGGACGGCACAAATATCCATGCCCGTAGGAGTATTCGAACCCCCGACCGTAGTGGCCGTGCAGACTGTGACTGGAGCGCCTCAGTCCCCTCGGCCACCGCGGACGGCTATTGGTAGGTTACATCAATGCGTGAATATTATGAAAATGCTTCAGAAGTTGAAATGGGAATCTCTGGAGGAATTACGAGGTTATTCTCGAGCAACGCTACTGAAGAAATTCAGAGGGTCAGCATTTTCCGCTAATTGCAGAACGATTCTATTGCTTCCATCTTGCATGTCGCGCAAAGATTATATATAAAAGTTTGACTTGGATGCGGAACAGGAAAGTAAATGATTAATAGTGTACGAGATACCTCTATCCCGCACCATCTTGCGCAGCATGTAAGTAGATGTTGGTATAATAGCTGCAGTGCTCGATATTGTGATTAGACATCCCAAACCTATCACTGCCTATTGATTTTATCATGTTGTCAGATATAGATGTTACTTTATTTCCCGGAATTGGACAGATAAGTAAGGTGGCATTCGTTTATCTCGTATAAAAGTCTGCAATGAAAAGAGTGATATCCTCATGAGCACCCTTACTTTCAATGTTAAAAATAGTTACCTAAGACGACCAAAAGGAACAATTCCATTGGAGACAGCGTGAGAGCTTTAGAAGATATGGAGTGATCAGGCCTCCATTCACACAATCCGATGAGGACAGTTTATTCAATGTGGCCAGTAGCGCCCATATGATAAGTTTGTCGGGGGAAGAGGGAGGTAGAAAAGGCCTGGGGGTATGTAATATTTTCAGTGTTTTGCAACAGGAATGGTTACTTGTAAATGGCCATAAAAAGATTACAGCCGCAAACCTATTAAAAACTTTTCTTCTTATTAAAATACTGACTTTTAACTTATTTTCTTGAACATGAAATAGTTAACTTCACTATAGTTTTTTGTTTCCTTGAGTGACGGAGGCAGGGGTGGGGGAGATGAGAGGGATGAAGGGTGATGACGCATTCCCCCATTATGGTCGCCCTCCGTATTCAATTTTACGAAGGAAACCACTACAGTCCAAGACCCACTATGCCATCATAACCTCCATCACGAATATGACATACAGCAAATAGAATTAACTAATAAACCAATTAATTTTCATTAACTTTAGATGATCAATCAGAAGAAGGGATTTCATAGAGGATTTTATTTAGCATCGCTGAAAGGTGCTGCATTAAATCAGAGAGTGCGTCGCTGATCTCGCAGAAACGTGTTCGGAGGAAACGATTTTTTACGCTTAAAAATATATCGGAAGACCCAGAGCACGGAAAAGGGCAAGTAAAAAGAAATGTTAGTAGTAATATAAAAATAGAAAGTGAGACCTCAGTGTCGCTAAAAATCGGAGTATCACATAACATTTCATGAGTAAGGTGCTTGTCTACGTCGACTTAGTAATTCACGAAGTGAAACAGACTATAAGAGAGAAAGCAGAAAAATTTCCAAGCAGAATTATCCAGACAAAATTAGCTTCCTCCATGCAGAGATAAATAATTCACTTACTTTAATGTCCTTACGGATAGTATTCATGATCACCTCTCTCACTTTATGAGAATCACTCGAGATCTCTGGAACATGAAGCTAAAGAACTGAAGGTAGTGAAGTGAGGTGGTACGTAAAATTGATATAGGTGAAGAGGTGAAACAAATAAATAATGAAGTTCGGTGTCACGAAAACGAACAACATTTGACCTGCAAGGACTTAATGAGAAGATAAACAGAAAAGTGTAAAGAGAATACCTAATCCTTAAGCATGAAATTTTTACGAAGGAAATAGGGAATGGTCCAATGGAAATCATACGTACAGCAGGGAAAGAATACCTAATCCGTAAGCATGAAATTTTTACGAAGGAAATAGGGAATGGTCCAATGGAAATCATACGTACAGCAGGGAAAGAAAGAAGAAATATACTGACAAATAAATACAAATAAATCAGTTATTATCAGCTGAGCAGACAGGAGGTACACTAAAAAGTAGGCAGAAAATTGACTACAGAGAAGCGGAAAGGCGCAGGAATAGTTACTTTTTTTCAAACAAAAGCAGAACTCCCCGCAGTTCGACAAAGTATGGTGCTGCACTCTCTGTACTGCACTTGGAGGGCCAGACCTTTCTTCGTAATTTTAGACCTCGGCAATTGCGTGACGTCCCAGAAAAGACTTGTTCTACTGGGAACGAACGTTTATTTCTGGAAAAGCTGCGTCACGTGGAAATCGACTTGGTTTTCATAGGACACGATACTATTCTAAGAGTATCATTTCAAGTAAATTATTTGATATGAAATTATACGCCATAATTAATGCTTCGTAATGTTTATTTGAAGCATTGAAAATGAGTAGAATGCAATTTTAATGGTACCGAATGGTGGTAACGGTGATTCTATTACGACCTGTGAAGAGACAGCTTAGTGGTACATGAGGATTAAGGAAACCAGTTTCGATAGTGCCACTATCCAATCCACAATTTTACTTTTTAATTATGACATAAACATAAAATAGTGTTTGTTCCATCCGGCCTTCTGGCACGAAAACCGTGTGTAGACATCTAGTTAAACACCGTCTTTGTTGCGTATATTTTATTTTATGAACGCCTAACGCCTTATGGGGGGCATCATCAGAATTCTTAAGACTTTTTTTCACACCACTTTACAATGTACATAAAAAATCTCCGTGTCATAGTGAGGCAAACGTCAAGTTACTTCAAAGAAAAATGGGTCCAGGACCAGGGCAAACTTTTATACATATCCCAATATTACAAGCAAGGTATGTTGCAGTCATTGTTACATGGCAGGAACTCCTAACCGTGAAACAATGCCTACAACATAACTTGCAAAATTGTTATACATTTATAATCTTGTCTACAGTTATTGATTTGGTGTCTGTTCTTGTCGGATATTTCCGAAAAAAAAAAAAAAAAAAAAAAAAAAAAACAGGCACCTTTAGTTGACAGTAGCGCCAGTAAATCTGCAAAATCGAAATAGTGAAACATTTTGCCCGTTTTGGGGAGTTGAAATAAATTCAACGACAAAGTTCAAAATTACGCTCATCACACTGAAGTTGTTCAGAAAGAGTGTAGAATGTACCGACGAGTTCCCTACTATGTTTGATCGGATGAATCCAACACTTTCAGTTAAACCTACAGTACCTGAGAGGACGGTACATCAACTACATTGCAACAACTTGTTAGGAGTTTCATTACTTACTTTTTGGAATCGACTTTACTCGTCCACGGCAACTAAGCAACTGCTCGTTTAACAGTTACAACTCCGGCGTCTGTGATGCAGATTGGCAAGGTAGATCATTTTTGGGAACTGAAGAGCGTTCCTTTTTGGGAACCATTCCTTTGTATTGGTTCACTGTCCCTTATTTTATCCAATTATTATCCAATAACAGACAATAAAAATAGTTAGAAACTGAGTTGTTGATTTTTAAAAGCTAAATAAGAATTTCTGAGATAAAAAGTAAACACGATATTATCACTGTCTACATCTTTCGAAATCGAAATCCCTTTTCCTACTCACCCGATACCGCGCATAACTATTTTTTTCCTTTTTTAACAGTAGAACCCTAGGGGACTGATTATCTTGTAAATTAGTTCTCTCAAAATTCCCCCTCCCCCTCCCTACAAAAAAAGGAATAAAAGCCTATCAAGTTCTTAGCACAAAGAAAATTAAAAATTGCAGCCACCTAAGCGTCACGTAATGGCTAGGGAGGAAAGGAAAAAATCTACACTTTTCAAAACACTTAGGGGATCAGGCGAGATATTATACACAATGCAATGGTAAAGTATTTTATTTACATATTGCTTGCAATTGTAATTTGTGCGCGATACAGTACAATATTTTGTTGTCTCAACCCTTTGCTTGAGGTTTACAAGGCATTTACTTAGAGCGTGACAGCATGGGTCTACCGTAATAGTGAAAAAGTCATTATCGTTGCCCCTTAATATGGTATGTGATCATCTCGGACGGCCAGTACAGTTGAACAGCTGCGTGGCGTGGACAGTACGAGATTATCAATCAGATATTGAGGGATATTTGGCCATTCTTCCATGAGTACAATATACAGCTCTGCAACCGTTCTGATCCGGTTGCAATGCGTCTGCCAAGTGCATCCCAGAATGGTCTATCGGTTTTAAGAGCGGTGAACAAGCAGGCCACACCATTCGTAGAAGTCCCTCTGCTTCAAGCATGTTGTCGACCAGTGCAGATGGGGACTGATGACCTGGCAATGTAGTTCTCTCTAAACAACAACAACAACAACACATCCAGTGCAGCTCTGTGGGGACGAGCGTTATCGTCCACCAGGAGCCCAACTCCTAAGGCACCAGTGTGGGTAATGTAGGCCCGTTGTTGTTGCAATTCACTACCTGCTCGTTACACTATCTGAACTCAGCTGCTTGTGTAATTCGTTTGGTAGCGAAAACACAAGTCAATATCAACTCTCACTGCACCATCTTTCTGTTATTACCAATGTGTCGGTTGCCGTAATGTTATTGTCTCCATTCCGTAGAACCGACTGAAAGACGTGGGGCCATTTTAGTTTATTCTGCCGATGACAGTACTTCAGGACCTAATTGTTTTTACCAGTGTAATTATTTGCTCCTACATTACATTTTAGGGAAATGATAAAAGTTACATGAAAAAGTAGATATTTAATGAAATATAAAAATATACGAATAAAAAAAAATCGCAAGACTTGTTTGTTCTGGAGTTAATAAAAATTACGAACAATAAGTGGATTTGCTTTTATGTTGCCTGTAAAACGTACGTATTACACAGAATGCAATTTTTATGCGCGTTAAGTTATAAAATTATGAAATACTCTTAAAATGTTAATTTCAGTAGACGGACGATGAACAGAATACGTGAAGGGCCAGTCAGTTGATAAAGAGTCTGGACCGGGACCAACAGTTCCTGGAACTGGAAGTCACTGGCCGGCCGCGGTGGCCGAGGGGACTGAGGCGCTCCGGACACGAATCGACTAGGAGCAGCACGCAAATGAACAGCGAACTCCCGCTCCTTCAGTTCATCACGATATTTTACCGGCCGTCCTAAATCGGTATGTATCTATGTGCTGCCAGCGTAAGGCGGGGCCCATACATTGGAAGCAACGTTGGCGCCAACAGCGTTCGTTCAATTTGTGGATCGGTGAAATAGCATTGGAACTAACGTTGGCTCCATCGTTGGTACGGACCCGTTGCTTGTCGGTATTTTGACCAAACATCAAAGGACGTTGGGTCAATATGGTTATGTCGTCTACACATTGACGCCAACGTTCCGTATTATCTTTGTTATCTGATCGCCTCGAAACTGTTTATTTATTCGTTCCTTATTAGGGCCGTTTGTATTAAAGTTTCATAACGTCTTTGTAAATAATAGAACTGTATCAGAAAGTGGTTCATTTGTGGAAGCAAACACAGAAATCGAAAGTCACCTCAAAACTTGGGCGCCTTTAGTGAATTTAAGAACTTTTCTGTGTTTTGACACACTGAATTACTGAATGAAATTTTTAAAATTAACATTACCTAACATTTCCTGTCAAGTTTCACTTATTGCTTTACAAACTTCAAGAACTACCAGTGACATCAATTACATGGTTATTTAAAAAAAAAAGGAAGTGCAGACTTCTGAGACTGTATCCTGTAGTAAGAAATCGAAGCGTCAAAAGCAGAACAACTTTAGCAGGTATAGTATTCCTCCAAAACGTTATCTTTCTTTTGTAAGTTCAATCATTTAAAGTAGCAGGTCTAAGTAATGTGTATCAATTACTTGTAACATGTTTTAAAACGTGCTGATTTCGTAATCTAACACACCCCATAATCTTTTACATGTATTTTCTTTTTTGCTTTACAATGACAAATTGTAATTATTCACACTCAAAACCGTTAATGCATCGGCTGCATTTTTGCTCAAATATGTTTACAAATTATTGATGGAGGAGGGAAAGGAAGAAAGATTAGGAAGGAAAGAATTGACAGTGGCTGCATTAGGGCATTGAAATGAAACGATGGCGACAAGTGAAAATGTGAGCCGGGCCGGGAATCGAAGCAGCGTGTCCCGCTTTGGGGCAGCGGTTGCCTTACCGCCTTATTTTTTTTATTTTTTAGTCGGTGAGTGTACACACCAGTACAGATATAAAGTACTTTAGTTTAACAGGAACAAAACACTTCTTCTGGACAGGGAGGAGAGAGCGACAAGTCGCGGCTACTGGAGGCCGGTGGCACGCCACCAGACTGCCTCCACAATCCACAGTTACTATAAATACATTTTTTCTTTTTTTTCATGAAATTAAGACAATTTACCCAAAGAAACGAGGAATAAACTGCAAAAATCACTAAGAACCTGCAAATAAAAACATTCTTCAGAAATGTAGGAGGTGAGGTACTGGCTAAAGTAAGAGTTGTGAGGCGGGATCGTGAGTCGTGTCGGGATAGGTCAATCGGTAGAGCGCTTGCCCGCGAAAGGCAAAGCTCCCAGGTTCCGGCACACAATTTTAATTTTCCAGGAAGTTTCAAAAACATTCTTCGTTTAAAATGAAACTAACACCGATGAGAGCACATAACTATACAGATATAAAATACTGCAGTTTAACGGAAACAAAAACACGAGCGCCTCCCAGAGATCGGGTACTATCCCACACCTACTCTGTTAAAACTACTTTGAGTATATTTGAAAATTTCTTCTTATAGTCTTTCAATCTTGTAACTTTTTGAAAAATTAAGTCTCTATGAGCGTCCTGAATTCCAGATGAGACTCTTCTCCAAGATCATTAACCACTTGGCTACCCGTGCTCGCCTCCCACAGCAATATAATAAAGAAATGTTTATATAATAATGGAAAGTCCAGGTTGGAATAAATAATATAGTGAGGACAGTTTACAACTCATCGCAAAGACGTGGCGACGAGCTGCGACAGGCACATACAAAAGACACACACATACAACACATTCAACTATCGGCCATGGCCTTCTTCAGAAAATAGAGCACTCACGCAATCACACAGGCACACAACTCAGTCATACAACCATCACCTCTGACTGCCACAATTCGAATCACGCTCTGCAGTGAATCGGGGACGGGAGGGGAGGGGGAGGGGATAGAAAGGTTACGTCACGGTGGTGGGGATGGGTTAGATGGGAATAACGAGATGCAGCTTAGGAATGGAGTGGGGAGGCGGGTGAGGGGCGAAAATAAAATAAAATAAAATAAAGTAAAATAAATATATATAGAAAATGCATGCACACTGCAAGTACACAAGACCAAATACACACACATACACATGCACACATGCACACACACACACACACACACACACACACACACACACACACACGATCACACATTCACACACCACTCAAAATAGGCGAGGTTTGGGATAGAGAGGTAGGAACTGTAAGGTATGGAAATATATATATATATATATATATATATATATATATATATATATATATATATATATATATATATATATAGGGACGTTATCGTAGGTTGAGGCCTGGTTGATTTCGGGATCGGAGAATGTATTGTAGGGATAACTCCCATCTGTGCTGTTCAGAAAAGCTGGTGGTGGATGGGAGGATCCAGATGGCCCGGGTTGTGAAGCAGCCATTGAAATCAAGCATGTGCTCCGCTGCATGCTGTGCCACAGGGTGGTCCACCTTGTTTTTGGCCACAGTTTGGCGGTGGCCATTCATCCTAATAGACAGCTGGTTGGTGGTCATGCCAATATAGAAAGCTGTACAGTGCTTGCAGCCCAGTTGGTAAATTACGTGGCTGCTTTCACAAGTGGCCCGGCCTCTGATAGGGTAGGATAAGCCTGTGACAGGACTGGAATAGGAAGTGCTGGGTGGGTGGATTGAACAGGTCTTGCAGCGGGGTCTTCACAAAGGCCTTCACAAACAGAAACTACCCCACAGACAAATCTCCCGTGCCATATCCTCACACACCCAGCACTTCCTATTCCAGTCCTGTCACAGGCTTATCCTACCCTATCAGAGGCCGGGCCACTTGTGAAAGCAGCCACGTAATGTACCAACTGTGCTGCAAGCACTGTACAGCTTTCTATATTGACATGACCACCAACCAGCTGTCCATTAGAATGAAAGGCCACCACCAAACTGTGGCCAAAAACAAGGTGGACCACCCTGTGGCACAGCATGCAGCGGAGCACATGCTTGATTTCAATGGCTGCTTCACAACCCGGGCCATCTGGATCCTCCCATCCACCACCAGCTTTTCTGAACTGCACAGATGGGAGTTATCCCTACAATACATTCTCCGCTCCCGAAATCAACCAGGCCTCAACCTACGAATATATATATATATATATTTCCATACCTTACAGTTCCTACCTCTCTATCCCAACCTCGCCTATTTTGAGTGGTGTGTGAATGTGTGATCGTGTGTGTGTGTGTGTGTGTGTGTGTGTGTGTGTGTGTGTGCATGCGTGCATGTGTATGTGTGTGTATGTGGTCTTGTGTACTTGCAGTGTGCATGCATTTTCTGTATATATTTATTTTACTTTATTTTATTTTATTTTATTTTCTCCCCTCACCCGCCTCCCCACTCCATTCCTAAGCTGCATCTCGTTATTCCCATCTAACCCATCCCCACCACCGTGACGTAACCTTTCTATGCCCTCCCCCTCCCCTCCCGTCCCCGATTCGCTGCAGAGCGTGATTCGAAGTGTGGCAGTCAGAGGTGATGGTTGTATGACTGTGTTGTGTGCCTGTGTGATTGCGTGAATGCTCTATTCTCTGAAGAAGGCCGATAGCTGAATGTGTTGTATGTGTGTGTCTTTTGTATGTGCCTGTCGCAGCTCGTCGTCACGTCTTTGCGGTGAGTTGTAAACTGTCCTCACTATATTATTTAAAGACATGTTTATGTTAGCTCTCGACGAATTCAACTGTATGTTGGCTCCAGCGTGTGAGCGGTGTCGTAAATATATTGGGCAATGTTGGCAGCAGCGTTGGTACTAATGTGTAAGGGTGCGTTTATGCTGCCACCTCGCAGCTGGCTGCTCGCTTCTCGCCGGCAGTCCTGTTGCTTGCACGCTGCAGGCACCTCGCTGCTCGCCATGTGTATCCTGCAGCTGTTACATTATAGCTGACTGCACAACTGCAGTGGCATGAAACGTCAAACATGTTCTCCCCATCGTCTGACAACAGTAATTTGTTCGCTTGTTATTGGAAAGGAGAAGTGAATCCTTTGAATGCTGAAATTCGTCACTATGGATACTTTCACAAGTACTACCAGCAGCTCAAAAACTATCCAGATCGGTTTTTCAGATATAATAATCATCTGCTTCAGATCTGCACTCATTGTTGCCTGTACTGAAACTACCTCTAACAAACAGACTCGCACATAATAGTTCGCGATCGGGAGCGCTCACTTTAGTTCTTTTAGTTCGTCCGCTACCAGTGACTGCTGAGCGGCGTGGTCTGCGCATGCAGGTGGAAGGAGAAGTTACCCCACCTAGCTGCCTCATGCGCTTAATGCTTGAGCTGCTAACGATATCACGCAAACCAAAAGAAACAGTTTGTGGATAATTTCTCGCGTTTAAGTTTAGAGTTATCTCTATATCTTGGCATTATGGAATTTATTAGCCAGATATTGAAGAGTGCAGAATACTTCAAAGCAGAAATTATGTAGCACTGAACTATGTAATCTAGCAGGCAGACGCTAACCTCGAAATGGCTCTTATCAGCAGAAGGCAAAGACGTGATTTTTAATTCTGTTGGCGACCTATCGCGCATATTTTAGTTCGCGACCTGTCGCTCATATTTTAGTTCGCGACCTATCACGCATATTTTAGTTCGCGACCTATCGCGCATATTTTAGTTCGCGACCTATCGCGCATATTTTAGTTCGTGACCTATCGCGCATGGTTTAGTTCGTGACCTATCGTGCATGGTTTAGTTCGCAACCTTTCACGCATTTTTTAATTCGCGTCCTATCACGCATGTTTTAGTTCGCGACCTATCACGCATGTTTTAGTTCGCGACCTACCACGCATGTTTTAGTTCGCGACCTACCATGCATGTTTTAGTTCGCGAGCTATTATGCATATTTTAGTTCGCGACCTATCGCACAAGGTTTAGTTCGCTACCTATTGCGCATGTTTTAGTTCGCGACCTATTGCGCATGTTTTAGTTCGCGACCTATTGCGCATGTTTTAGTTCGCGACCTATCGCCCATTTTTTAGTTCGCGACCTATCGCCCATTTTTTAGTTCGCGACCTATCGCACATATTTTAGTTAGCGGCCGGTAGCTCTCGTTTTAGTTCGCAGCTCGGCCACGAAGTAGGTCGCTCTTTTTAGTTCGTCCGTTCGTTTTGGCTTTTGCTACCGATACTAATACTACAGCTGAGCTGCATCTCAGCTCGAAATGACGGCAACTGGCAGCTAAGGGAATCATGCTATTCTGCACGCTCTCTCATCCTCTCGCTGTTACTCGTCAGTCTTCGGAAAAGGAGCGCATGAAGTAAGAGGCGAGGGATCTGCGAACTAGTTCGCGTAGTTCGCCTGTGGGAGTGCTCTTCCGAACTAGTTCGTCCGCGAACTACACAAGACTACTAACAAACAATATTGTGTACGATGGGCGCGATGGGCATGTGCGCTCTGCTGGTGTGACCTTGAAGCAACCACAGTGGGAATTTCAGGCCGGGCTGCGATGGTCATAGCGCGAAACTCAAACCTGTTTGATGTCATCGCCTGGTGAGGATCGTAGCGAGCATCGAACAGCTAGCGCCGGCCGCGGTGGTCGAGGGGACTAAGGCGCTCCAGTCACGGTCCGCACAGCCACTACGGTCGGGGGTTCGAATCCCCCCTTGTGCCGTCCTAGTTCGTAAGTAGTTCATAAGTAGTTTGTAAGTTTAGGGACTGATAGCCCCGTAGTTAAGTCCCATAGACTTTACAAACATTTGAACATTTTTGAACAGCTAGCAGCGAGCTGGGCGAGCTGCGATGGTGCACGCTAAATGGGCCGGTAAGACTCTGTGGGTTTGATTCATCATCGCCGTGCCATGTCGGCAAGCGGCGAGCAGCGAGGTGTCAGCAGAGTGGCGGCGCACTCACGATGGCGGGCAGGCGCAGCGCGGGCGGCCCGGGGTCTGAGGCGGCGCGCTGCTCCCTGGCGCGGCCGCTGTGCTGGCCGCTGGGGTAGGGCCGGCCGCAGAAGGGGCAGGGGCCCGCGTCCGGCCGCAGCCGGTGGATGGTGACGCGGCACGCCGGGCACGTCGCCGAGTCCGGGCTCTCCTCCGCGCTCGCCGCCGCAGGCCGCTGCGGGCACACCACAACACACCACCGTAACTAATCTGCATACAGCGGCCAAGGCCAAAAGAGGCAGGGCGCCTTGTTTAACTCAGCGTTATTATTGGCAAGTTATCTTAGGCGATAAGTTTTAAACGGTAGGACAGATACAGGTTTCAACTTTATTTATATTTCATCATTTATGTAGTGCAAGAGAACAAACTGCTGTCTACAGATAAGAGGTGAGTGAATTTAAATTTATTTATCATTCATAGTCCGAGTAGGGAAGTAAATTGTTCAGTCTCTGTTAAACATTTCACCATACTTTATGTTATCACATTTTTTGATACAAGAATCGTAAGCAACTAGTTTATCAGGTAGCTATCAGGAATGCACAACTAATAATTTATTCATAAGTTCAAATGTTCAAACGTTTGTAAAGCTTATGGGACTTAACTGCGGCGTCATTAGTCGCTAAACTTACGAACTACTTTGAACTAACTTATACTAAAGATAGCACAAGATCCATGCTCGAGAGGAGATTCGAACCCCCGACGGGGAACGGCCTTGCGCATCGTAGCATAGCGCTCGGCCGCTCTGCAATGGCTTTTCATAAGTAGTATTTTGAAATTACTAGGAAACCAGAAGATACAGATTCAATGAACTAATTTGTTAGCTCCGACTGAATTCAGGGACTGTCCAAATACTTGATTACATCCTTGCAGTCGTTGTCGATTTCCGATGTTAGTTCTTCTATATACTCATTGTTCAGCGCGACCGATTGTACCTTGTTATTAGTTTTTTTTGCTGAAGCGACAAGAGTGTTTATTAAAATGACAATCTGATGGAAATTAATGCAGCGTTATCTTATCAAATGCGATAAATAAAGCAATGATTTTATGAGTTAAATGTTACAGGTTTGGGAATTAACCAAATATTAAAATGTTTAGATCTGAGGGCCCAAACTGCTAAGGTCATCGTTCCCTTACAAATTACTTAAACTACCTGAAGCTAACTTATGCTAGGGGCAGCACCTATCCATGACGGAGGACGCGAATTTCTGCTGGGAACGGCCAAACATTCCGTGACGTGGCGCTGCAAACCGCGCAGTTTGGTAATACATCAGCTATATGACACATTATTAACGTTTTCTCCATCGCAATACGGTCCTTTGTACACCTTACGCAAGGAAGTACGTTTGTCAAGATTGGAGCAGTAGTAGAACTGAGCATAAAAACAAAAGTGATAATTTCTGTATTATAAACAAAAGCAAAGGAAGTATAGGATACAGTCAATAATCATAGATCTACCTCCCAATGGAAAGTATGTTTATAAACATACACGGAAGAAAGAAATAGTGAGGTGAGTATCGAACTATCACACGTGGTAAATCGCATGTAGTACAACACTCAACTACCAGTAGCCGCTGGCTCAACACTGCATTATTTACGTCGTAGTTTCGTGATTAAGGAACTAGTGGTTAGCACACACAGAAATCTTACGTTAAACGAAATTATGTTTCCTTTGTACTTGGCACTTTCTGGAAGTTAATATCATTCAAATTTGACAACTATAAGAAAATAAATCTCTAATATGCAGGGTGATCAATCCTCAACGCAACCGCCTTTGCGGGTGCGACTTTCTGGCGACGGCAGCTGCAGTTCCCACTTAGCGGGCCACCCGGCGCCCGTACTAAATTTAATACAGGTTGGCGCGCAAGTTATTTCTGGCCTACATCACACAAACACTTAGAAAGAAAAGTTTATTTACTCACCTGTATTACGCAAGGAAGTGCTGGAACTGCCTCCCTTCATTGTTGAAGCATTTCTGAAATCTACTGAAGAAGTTGCTCATTACACTCATTGATTCTGAAAAAGATGCATGACGGAGAAATTGTCCCGAACTTAACTTTCTTTTCTGACGAATCATGGTTCCACCTAATTGGGTAAGTTAATTCGCAAAATAATCGTGACTGGAGTTAGGAAAAGCCTTACTAAATTTACGAGCAGCCCCCGCACAATAAAAAAATAGGAGTGTGGTGTGTGCCGGCCGCGGTGGCCGAGGGGACTAAGGCGCTCCAGTCACGGTCTGCACGGCCACTATGGTCGGGGGTTCGAGTCCCCCCTCGGGCATGGATATTTGTGCCGTCCTAGTTTGTAAGTAGTTCATAAGTAGTTTGTAAGTTTAGGGACTGATAACCCCGTAGTTAAGTCCCATAGACTATACAAACATTTGAACATTTGATTTTTAGTGTGGCGTGCTGTTAGCGGCGAGAGAATAATAGGCCCTATATTTTTTCTGGAAACAATTAATAGTCACAGGTATGCTGAAAAAAATTGCCCACTTAACTGAGAGAGAACGAGCTTTTGCTACATTTCAGCAAGACTCTGTGACGGCACATACAATCAACTTATCATTACAGGAAATTGGTAATGTATTCAGTGAAAGACTTATCACTGAGAACATTTGGCTCCCTCATTCTCCCGATTTAACCCTGTGTGATTTTTATCTGTGGGTAGCATTAAAGTAGAAAGTGTACAAATCAAATTCCCAACATTAGTCATGAAATCACTGCAATTTCTGAGAGGCAACTTCAGAGTGTAATGAGCAACTCCCTCAGCAGGAGTCATAAATGCTCGAACAACGAAGGGCGGCTGTTCCAGCACCTCCTTGCGTAATATAGGTGAGTAAATAAACTTTTCTAAGTGTTTGTGTTGTGTATATGAGAAATAACTTACGCGCCAACCAGTATTAAACTTAGAGCGGGCGCCGGGTGGCCCGCTAAGCGGGCACCGCAGCTGGTGTCGCCGGCAAGTCGCACGTCGCACGTCGCAAAGGCGGTTGCGCTGAGGATTGATCACCTGTATAAAGCAGTGTGTCCGTATGTTTGTGTGTTTGTGTGTATGTGTTGCATACAAATCTACAGTTTTGTTCCAATCTTTATGAAATTTTGTACACGTAATCTTCAATCTATGAGAACGGTCGGCGTAAGTGTACGATGAGTAGTTCACGAGACATGACGTCATAAACGATGAGTTGCGCGAAAAACTGCTGCATTTGCCGACATTAGTGCTCATTTTCTCCTAAACCACTGGACCGATTTCAACCAAATTTGATACACATTTTCCTTATGTGAAATAACAATTTCAATAGGACTACGATCCACAAACGGCACATGGTTCAGGAGATACGACGTCGTAAACAATAGGAATCGGAAAAAACTGCCACACAATGCAGTGAGACTTTAAAAATACGCTATATGAGGATTGCAACGAACTTTAAACGTAATTTCAAACCTTTATTAAACATTTCCTCGCTGATAACCATAGCAAACTGATGAAAGGAAAAAGGTTTCTCGCTTACTACTTCTCTGCTGTTTATGGAGTAAAACTACAGCATTCGCTATGACGTTACAATTTATAATTTGTACACTACAAATTTTAGCCGCAGGAAATTTTACAGAGATTATACGCAGACATAGTTAAATGTACCTTCTAAATTGTATCAAATGTAGAACTTATAGGACTTAACTATGGGGTTATCAGTCCCTAAGCTTACAAAATACTTATGAACTAGCTAAGACTAAGGATGGCACAAATATCCATGCCCGAGGAGGGATTCGAACCCCCGACCGTACTGTCCGTGCAGACCGTGACTGGAGCGCCTCAGTCCCCTCGGCCACTGCGGCCGGCCTAATTGTATCACATTACGACACGTAGTTCATGAGATATGAGCACATAAACAGTAACGTTCATAGAATACCGCCCCTTCCCGCAGCAAGTTTTAATCTATTACTTCTTTACTACTAACTGCATTCCTAAGAGATTTTATAGGCATACAGACCGTATACAAATGAATATATACCAGAAGAATGGCAGGAATAAATAAATAAATAAATACCCGGTCAACGCCGGGTTTTCAGTTAGTAAATAAATAGTACAAAAATAAATAAAACATTCAGAATTGGGGAAAACGAAGTTTTTGTATATGCCACAGGAAAATTTCATTAAATGTATTTCTCTTTAGTAATTGCGTGTGGCTCATTGGCCTTCCAATTTGACGCCACTTCGGGGACTTGCGTGTTCCTAGCCTACCCCAGTTATCCAAACGGGGAAAGGGGACCTGCAGCTTAACGTGAAATCCCAACAACGTATCGTTTCTGGCGATTTCTTACTAGGTTGAGTGGTGAAAGCTGGATTAAAACTCAGACTGAAAAAATGCTATATGCGACCCTTAGATTTCAAATCGAGACCATAACTATGATACCATAACTACTTTACTGCTGTTAAAAAAATTAAACAGAAACGTACACTTAAAGAGCCGATGAAACTTGTGGAGGCAACCGTAAACAAACACAGAGATGTGTAAGTATTTAAAGTACGGCGCTACGTTCGGCAACGCCTAAGACAACAGGTGTCTTGCGCAGGAGTTAGAATGGTTACTGCTGCTGCAATGACAGGGTATCACGAATTAAATAAGTTTGAACGTGGTGTTATAGTCGGCGCATGAGAGATGAGCCGCAGCACCACCTAGATAGCGATGAGGTGATGACTTTCTCGTACGACCTTTTCATTTCACGACTGCACAGTGAATATCGGGTATCCGGTAAAATATCATAGCTAGCAAGAATACCCTTCAACGATTGAAGAGAATCGTTCAAGGTGACAGAATACAACCCTTCCGAAAATTGCTGCGGATTTCAATGCTGGTCTCTCAACAAGTGTCAGTGTGTGAACCATTCAATGAAATATCATCGATACTGGCTTTCGGAGCCGAAGGTCCACTGATATACCGCCGGCCATGGTGTCGAAGCGGTCTGTGGCGCGCCAATCACGGTCTGCACGGCCACTACGGTCGGGGGTTCGAATCCCCCCTCGGTCATGGATATTTGTGCCGTCCTTAGTATTAGCTAGTTCATAAGTAGTTTGTAAGCTTAGGGACTGATGCCCCTGTAGTCCAGTCCCATTAAGTTCTACAAACATTTGAACATTTTTCTACTCATGTACCCTATCTGACTCCATTTCCTGGTCCGTCAACAACGTCATTGGGACTGATGATGACTGGAAACATGTTGAATGGTCTGACGGGTCTCTTTTGCAGTTGTATCGAGCGGATGGACTTGTACGAGAATGGAGACAACCTGATGTATCCATGGACCCTGCAAGTCAGCTGTTCAAGCTGATGGAGGCCCTTGGTACGTCTAGTTACGAATATGACAGGTTACGAGCACGAACGCATCCTGGTTGATCCATTTTTCATTCCGACGGATTTGGACCATTCACGCAGGAAAATGCGACATCTCACACGTCCAGAATTGCTACAGAGTGGTTTCAGGAAAACTCTTCAGAGTTTCAACATCTCCGCTGGCTGGCCACCAAACTTCCCAGACATGAACTTCGTCGATCGTATCTGGATGCCTTGCAACGTGATGTTCAGAAGAGATCTGCACCCCTCATACTCTTACAGACATATGGACAGCCATGCAGCATGCATAGTGTCCGTTCCCTCCAGCTCTTTCAGACATTAGTCGAGTCCATCATGCCACATCGTGTTGCCGCACTTCTACGAGTTGGATATAAATCTGCTTGAATGTTGACGGAATCAAAAAAAAAAAAAAAAAAAAAAATCAAATGTTTGTAAATCTACCGGACCAAACTGCGTGGTCATTAGTCCGTAGCTTACAAACTACTTAAACTAAGATAAATTAACCTAAGGACAACACACTCACCCATGCCCCAGGGAGGACTCGAACCTCCGGCGGCGAGCAACCTCGCGCTCCGCACCGAGACGCCTTAGACCGCTCGGCTAATCCACCGCGCCAATTGACGGGATCTTTAACCTGAGTTTCACATGGGTGAAAATTGATTATAAAAAGTAGGATGCCAAGCCCCGGAATAAATGTTCAAATGTTTGTTAAGCCTATGGGACTTAACTACGGGGTCATCAGTCCCTAAACTTACAAACTACTTATGAACTACTTACGAACTAGGACGGCACAAATATCCATGCCCGAGGGGGGATTCGAACCCCCGACCGTAGTGGCCGTGCTGACCGTGACTGGAGCGCCTCAGTCCCCTCGGCCACCGCGGCCGGCAGCCCCGGAATAAATGAGCTACAATACCGTATGAAGCGCTTTGCCTTGCGCCTTGTTATGATTGTTTGTCTTTTACGAACCTACTATTCTCGTTAGTGGATGCCACTACGCAACACTTTCAGACTATTCTGTAAGTATTTAATACTGGGTTTCTAAAATTGGAGCCGCCGAGCGCATTGAGGAGCTATGCTGTGATGCGCGAGGCCGTTCCCGTCGGGGTTCGAATCCCCCCTCAGGCATGGATGTTTGTGTCGTCTGTAGTTTAAAATGTTTCAAATGTTTGTATAGGTTATGGGACTTATCTACTAACTACTTACGAACTAACTAATACTAAGGGCGGCACAAATATCCATGCCCGAGGGGAGATTCGAACCCCCAACCGTAGTGGCCGTGCAGACCGTGACTGGAGCGACTCAGTCCCCTCGGCCAACGCGGCCGTCTCGTCTATAGTATAAGCTTGTTCATAATTAGTTTGTAAGTTTAGGGACTGATGACCCCGCAGTTAAGTCCCTTAAGCTTAACAAACATTTTAACCACTCGTGGCAAGATTTTTGAATGATTATTATTTTTAAAGAAGAGTTTTAGATTACAAGATGACTATTAGCTTCAAGGAGATTTCATATTGCATATTTGCAAGAGAAGCTTTAGATTTCAAAAATTTACTGTAAGTTTTACAAAGCCCTTAGAATCGTGGTGATGCTGTTTACATATAAATCAATTGCTGCGCGTCAGTCTCTTTAAAACTCATAATTTGCTTGTCCGCTATGATTTTTGTTTTGCTTTGCTTTGTTTTGTTAGTATTAATACAAGGGCGTTCGAGTAAAAAAATTTGGGAAACCTAAAGGAAAACTGGAAAATCGAAAAAAAAAAAATGAAATTGATAATTTTTTAAGGGCATCGTTACTTTGCATTAGACTGGTATTGGTATTTTATGTGCTGCTATACTGTTGTACGATCGCGATAAAATTTTGTACTGTTGACATTCGAAAACAGAAGAGCATCATTGTCTGCGTAAAAATTCGCACGTTGCATGGCGAAAGATAGAACAAATTTCGTTCCAGTCATCAGTTTCATTCCGATCTGTGTGAAATTTTGCACACTTGAGCTTCAAAACGAGACAAACGTCAGTGTAGACATATCATACGGTGCACCGTGATAGGTGCGTACTGCAGACTTTGACACCGTCTTAGCGATCACCATGCAATTTGACAGATATACGTGATTTTTCATGTATATTGAAGAGAGGAGATTACAGCGGGAGAGGTAATGACAGACGCAGAGCAATGGATGGATTGGTAAGATGGAGGGGGGAGGCCGAAGAGGAAGAGGAAAAGGAGACAAAAAGAGGAATAGGAAGAAGAAAAGAGGGAGAGGAAGAGTATGAGGAAAAGACATTACATAGACATTAAATACCCCAGCAAAAGCCTAAGAGGACAAAGAAGAAAGTAATAAAAGGCACAGAGTACGTGGCAATGATGGGCAGAGAGATTAAGAGAAAAAGTGTAGGATGTATATGCAATTGCCATGCATAATTGTGAAACATTGCTAGGTCCTAATTAAAAGTAGTCACCTGTTGTACCTTCCACATTATAAAGTGTGTCACGAAGGTAATATATGGAAGTTTCTCTCTTGAGTCATGCTGTGCTAATTGCGTAGTATTCCGTGACCGACACTGCAATTCTTAAGAGCATTAGCATAATTACATCAGCTTAAAAGTGGAAGACATACTCCAGAAAGAATACCAGTCTGATTACCACTTATTCTAATTACGAAGATAGCTGATATGGTAAATTAGCATAACTTGAATTTGTATGGTCACGGACATCGTTAACTGTATTTCAGATCTGAAAACAAAAAAGAAATGCATCGAGCATCAGAATTTTTAATACAAAATTATAAATGGAGATAGTTCATTTTCACACTGCTTAACGTTAACATTAGGAGCCTCAATTGCAAGACCAACTTCTTAATATATCTAACCAGCTAGTTTAAAAATCAGCTTTGGTTTCCCTGTGTTAGATGTACTTTTAAGGCCAGGAGCTATAAATAAACAAAGCCGTGCGGAAATGGCTGTTCGGTCTCTCCCGTTGGAGATTCGAGTCCTCCCTCTGGCATGTGTATGTGGTTGTTCTTAGCATACGTTAGTTTAAGCAGTATGTAAGTCTAGGGACCGATGACCTCAGCAGTTTGGTCTCTTAGTTTTACAAACATTTGAACATTTTATAATTGAAAACATTGTTCATTCTTGAAGTTTAAGACACATATGTTCATCTTTCACGCTTTACCTCTTTGCATTGCTAATTAAAAAAAAAAAAATAAAAAAAATAAAAAAAACCCTGACAAAAATTCATTAACACATTAAAAAATTCCTCTTGTCATTTGGTTATTTGCAGATTTCATTTTATATCCTCTCTCTTTTGAAAATCTTTCATCAAGTAAATGTTCTTGTCTACTTTAAATATCTCAATTCATAATACAATTCACTCATAATCTCCTAATTCGACTGCGTTCCTTTAACCTGAGTTTGCTTTTGTAGACATTCATTTGTGATTTGTACCTAAGCCCTGCCTGTTCGTTCAACTGATCCGTCGTATCTGACATCATTAGATTGTAATTCACAAGCCTGAAACGATTTATTTCTTCCCACGTATTTGAATTTTATTTACAAATTTTGCCTGGTTTCCCTTACTGATTATTAAATGTATTAACTGAAATTATGGAAAAGGCTACAAACCTGTCCCAAAGTCAACTTGTTCAAATCTTTGTAGAGCTTAAGAGACCCAACTACGGGGTCATCAGTCCCTAAACTTACAAAATACTTATGAACTACCTTATACTAAAGGCGACACAAACATCTATGCCTCAGGGGAGGGGGGGGGATTCGAACCCCCGACGGTGGACGGCCGCGCGCACCGCAACACTGCGCTCCAGTACACGTGGCTAATCCGCCGCGACTGTCCCATTGCCTTCTGAACTACTGTTTACCTTTCCCTTCCTTCGATTTTTCCTGTCGTTCGATTCCTGTTTTTTTCGGTTCATATATTTTATCCTCAGTATTGCGGCTCGACTGCACAGTGGTAGAGTATGAATCCACAGGTGGTAGGATTTTTATCTTTTAGTTTCCACTCCTTTCACTTCTGGCAGTGTTGCTGCAGTGAAAATATCGAGTAGCACTGTGGTTCGGAGTCCACGTAAAACTGTATATATACTTTATAGTTTGTTGAGGTTATGGGACTTAACTACGGGGTCATCAGTCCCTAAACTTACAAACTACTTATGAACTATTTGATACTAAGGACGGCACAAATATCCATGCCCGAGGGGGGATTCGAACTCCCGACCGTAGTGGCCGTACAGAAAGTGACTGGCGCGCCGCAGAACGCTCGGCCACCGCGGCCGGCGTTAAACTGTCGATTCTCCTATAACTGACTGGGTAAGTCAGATCGAAGGTCGGAGGAAGGCAACGGCATATCACATCCAAACAGGACCATGTCTAATAAATCATTGTGGTGTTCAAACCAATCTTAGGATTCTTGAATACTTGACCTTTTAATCGTCAGGAATTCAAAGATGATGAAATAACTTATTTAGATTTTTTGCAGCAATATGAAAATTTATCTTATGACTTCTGCTTATTACTCATTACTTTATCAACAAATAGTGAGAAATATTGAAAAATGTTTCAATTATTATAGTAAAAATCCTCCACCTAGAATACATGGGTGATTACTTGATGCTAAAGAGAGAGAAGCAAGCGACACTACAGTAACATTAGGAAGTGTAGTAAAAAATTTTACATTCATTTCGGTAATTAAAACAACGAAGCGTAGAATTTTTATTAAATAGAAACAAAGCAGAAACTGATTTGACAAATAAGAAATAATATACGATTGGGCAATAATTATTTTAAATAGAAACAATAGCAATATACGTAAAAGTAGAGAGAGAGAGATAGATAGAGAGGGAGAGAGAGAGAGGGGGAGAGGGAGGGAGAGATTCAGACAGATAGAGACCGCGGAAAGGTATTCTTCAACGAGGGGGGAAATGAAACTCATAGCAAACTAATAAAAGAAATATGGGTCTACTGGAAGGCCAATCAACATGTCCAAGTGCTTAGCGCAGTTCTAAATGGTTTCATTAGGATAAAAAAATAATAATAATGACAGACACAACGTTGTAAAAAAATTGCGGATTTATAGGATGTTGCAATCAGAGCTAATTTTCCCCAAGTAATTTATCCGTTAACCTGAAAAGTCACCGTCAATATTATTATTTTTGCAGTCGATATTTATTTATTTTTAGGGATTATTTTCCAAGATGACTCAAGACGAAATTTAAACAAAACTATAGCCCATACTATAGAAAGATGTACGTGATAGATTCCCAAAGAGGCGAAACCTGTGGAATTTATGGTGCAGTGACCTCGTAAGTCACTGAAGACGGAATTACCTCAATGCGCTGAGAAGTGAATGCGACTGTTACACCCTGAAAGACCATTCCCGGAAAGAGTGATTAATGGAATGCTCTCGATCGATGTCTACGTCGGATGTTGCCTTTTGTAGGGACACGGACAGAAATGAAATAGGAAGAACACCATTAAGGCTTTTTCCCATCGAGTGAAATTAAACTGTTTGGAGGTGGCTCAAAGATCGCTTTGTTAATAGTAGGTCTGATTATGGTTCTGTACTTCCTTTGGTAGGAACGGATTATTGCCATCAGGCATTCTACGAGGTGGAATTTAATTTAAACACATAACAACGTTACAAAATCTGTATTAATTAACTGTTAAAACGCCCACTCGTTTTCAGTTTGAGATTACACATCTAAGTACCTTCCAGGAACAAAAGATGTTGAAATTTCCGCACTTTACATTGATCGAATTTAAAAGTTTTAAATGTTCTCATAATCGACTCAAACTAACGTTTGACACAATAAGACAAGTATTTGTGTTGAGGAACCGTCATTTATGGGGCACCAATTACCAAGGACATCCTATGTACATCCACCATTTGAGAATGAGACTACCTAGCTACCTAAAATAATGCTTACACATAATTTAAACATTTTCGAAACTTTTCCCGTCACCAAAGACAAAATAATCACAGGAATAAAGTTGATTTCTTACTTATATTTCCGCTCGTAATGTTATGGAACTTCAGCAAACACGATCTCAGAATACTTATTACTTCTTTACTGCTTCCATTGTACATATTTTGTAGAGTAACTGTACTTAGTAACGCCTAATGTAATAAAGACGTAAATGCTAGAAAACAAGCTTTGCTTTTAGAAACAGAGCCGCCAATTTCTTCATTTCATAGTAGCACTTGCATCCTACTTCCTCAGTTATTTGCTGGATGCATTCAATGTTCGTCTTGGCCTACAGCTCCGTGTAGTTCCATGAAGGTTATTTCATTTTTTGAAGAGAAGATTAAGCACAGCCTTAAGTTTACACGTAGTGTCCTTGCTATGAAAGTTCCGTAGATCTCACTTATCACTTATTCATGACATTGTTACTGAAAAACTTAAATTTCGAAAACTTTGATCGCGTTGGGTACCCAAAATTATTACTGAACAACAAAAACAATAACAGATGGGCAGGGCACTTCAGTTTTTGACACTCTACAATGAAGAACGTGGTGGTTTTCTTTCTCGGACAGTCACGGGGGATGAAACTTGGGTATCGTACGACACCCCTGAAACAAAATGGCAATCAATACAATGGAGGCACACTTCATCCCCAACGAAAGTTAAGCATAAGCAATTCTTGATACCTCGAAAAGTCATATGCACCGTTTTTTGGGACAGAAAAGGCATTTTGCTATTGATTTCTTACCATGAGGCCAAATAATCAATGCTTACTGGTTACTGGTTACTGCGACACCATTAAGAAATTGCGCTGCACAATACAAAACAAGCGCCTAGGATTCCCGGCGAAAATAACCAAACAACTCTTACGGGAATTTCACTGGGTCGTGTTTGATCATCTTCCGTACAGCCCGGACCCCGCTCCTAGCGACTTTCATATCTTCTTACACCTAAAATCAGTCCATAGTGGTCAACACTTCAACTGAAATAACATGTTACCACATGGTTGAATTCGCAGACGGCAACCTTCTATGAAGAAGATATACAAAAACCTGTGCTACGTTATGACAACTGCTTACAAAATTTCGGAAACTATGGAGAAAAGTAGTTTAACAGTTGTCGAATTTTGTACAATAAGTATTTTTTCTGTGTCTGTACATTTTTATTTTATATAACCAAACGGAAGTTACTTTGTGGACATACCTCGTATATAGACGATCGTCGAACCGCAGTCAGCTGCCAATAGTAGTAGAGTTTGGTGGAGGGACGTGTTTAAATTCAACATGTGTGTATTCCTCCCTCAAGTAACCTTTGAATGCTGTCTGATTTTAAAAATTGTTCCCATTTTTGGTCTCAGGAATTTTGTTGCCTAGTTAACTTGTCAAAAATATTACTCTAGGTTGCATATAATGTACCCTTGTTGCAATATTATTTTCTTTAGATTTTTCCTTGTGGCTATCCAGTACATTAAAACATTTATTCCTTAATTAACTTTGTCATTAAAATATGCTCTTCAAATCAACAGCTCGTTTCATGGATTCAATACTAGAAATAAGAATAAGTTACACAAAGATTTCAAGTGACTTAATTTGTTCCAGAAAGGAGTCCACTATTCAGCAATGAACATTTTCAATGAAATACCAACGGCAATGTGTTTACCTTATAAAACAGTTTGGGAAGAGTCTGAAGGATTTATTGCTGGCCAGTTCTTTTACTTATTTGACGAAATTCTTAGTAGAATCGGTTGATAAGTGCTTGTTATTAGTAATATCACATAAAGTGATTATTGTGTTCAATCTGATTTGTGTACAAATCTTCTGCAATAAACTAATCATAGTAAATAAGTGGTGTAAAAAGTCTTTTCATTTTATGTAGTGGCTACGATAGTATAAGAATTGTCTTATGTACAGTACATAAGTATACTGAACATTTATTATTTGGTAACAAGTTTTGAAGTCCTTTTAAATGTAGAAACGCTGAAGATTTTGTTTCCCTGGCCGATTCCACGTTCACAAGGGCAATTTCATTTGGGATCTGTGAAAATTAGTGTAGCATATCTCTTCTTATTTTGAAAGGACTTATTGTGTATTCATATTTTAGATGTGTTCTGTAACCAAGAGGCTCTCCTCACTATGATTCAATTGGAATGAAAGGAACATCTAATCTACTGAATAAGGAGAAGCGTTTGTAATCCTGCAAAGCTGTAAATACAGAAATAATGAGTAGCATTGTAAAGTCTGAAGATGACGTTATAAACTGAAGACCGGTTACCTAAATACAAATAAACGTGTTGAACATATGCAAAATTGTGCTTTTAATTCAATATGATGGCGTTCTACTAAGAACCGACTAAAAATCGGTAAAATTATCCCCATTTTCTTTTGCTTCATTTTTTTAGAGGCTTGCATACTGTACTTAATAAAAACTGGACGCATGTTTTATGGAACGTAATATTGTAATTCGTCCGTTCTAGCAGCTCCTAAAATATTTACTATTTCTCCTGAAACACCGCGTATACTTTAGTAGTTTACTGTCTTTTGTTCTTTTTTATCTTATGGATCAATTTTGTGCCCACGACTGTCTGATTATTTGATGTAAGGCCACACCTGAAACGAGTAATAAAGAACTAGAAATTTACATAACACTTCCTGAAACATGTTAAATCTGTTATTCAAATGTTTGTAAATTTATGGGACTTAACTACTGTGTTTATCAGTACCTAGACTTACAACTAACCTAAGGACAACACACACACACACACACACACACACACACACACACACACACACACACACATGTTCGAGGGAGGACTCGAACCTCCGACAGGGAGCAACAGCAAGGCGCCTTAGAGCGCACGGCCATTCCACCGCGGCAGATCTGTTATTAGAGGCCAGTCAGTACTGGTAACGCAATGATTATTGCGCTCGGACTGATGAGAATATTGCCCGGTCTTGGGAAGGATGGGCAGGAAATTGTCGGCTGTTCTTGACAATGCCGCTGCGACTTGTGTAAATGAGGAGCGCCTCCTACTGTAGACGCGCTGCAACAGAGATCGCGTGACTCTGTGGACTACTTCGGGTGCTCGGCGATCGCTGCTTCAATCATGGATAGGACGGGGGGCAGCTTCCCACGACGAACTGAGAAAGCCAAGCGCACGTTATCGCCTGGAACCAGGTGACCTTCATAGCGGTGCGTGGGAGTCCACATCTCTATTACGCAAGGTCTCCAGTAAGGCTACTTCGATACTGAGCAACCGGTGGCAGGGACACGCATTCAGCTGTTGCGGCACACAGCCACAGTGGCCCGGCGATGCCGAGCTGGAGTAGCCGAGCGGTCTAAAGTACCTCGCTGCGGAGCGCGCGGTTGCTCGCCGTGGAGGTTCGAGTCCTCCCTGGGGCATGAGTGTGTGTTTGTCCTTAGGTTAGTTTACCTAGGTTTAAGTAGTTTGTAAGCTACGGACTGATGACCACGCAGTGTGGTCCGATAGAATTACAAACATTTGAACATTTGAAGTGGCGCGGCTTCCCCTTTCGAATCCTTACAGCTGCTGACGACCGTCAATACGAGGTTCGTGCAAAAACTCCGCACTGTGACCACAAATTTTCCTGGGCCCTCCTTCGACTTACGATGCATAATCTACGTCGAAGTAGTCCTCTCCACATTTATTCTGGAGGACGGCGGTTAAAATCCGCCTATGGCCATCCACAGTTTTTTCGTCATTGCCCCCCATCGCCCCAAGCAAATGCTGGGGTCGTGTATTTGTGAAAGGGCGAGGCGGACTTCCTTACCCATTCTTATCACAACAATCCCAGCTTGTGCTCAGTTTCTAATGACCACGCTGTAGATGGCACGTGAAAACATAGTCTTCAAATTTTTATTGAGTTGAGGTGTGACAGCCGTAAGATATTTCAGGAAATGCGTATTATCAACCATCAACTATTTATTATTGTTACTGGCTTATATGCCCGTGCTTCGCAACGGTTGTTAAAGGGGAACCTGTGCATATAATAGTTTTTAGGGTTTCGGACTTAGGTCAGCAAAAACTAATGTTCAAATGTTTGTAGAGCTTACAGGACATAACTACGGGGTCATCATTCTCGAAACTTACAAACTACTTAAGAACTAGCTAATACTAAGGACGGCACAAATATCCATGCCCGAGGGGGGATTAGAACCCCCGACCGTAGTGGCCGTGCAGTTCGTGACTGGCGCGCCGCAGAACGCTCGGCCACCGCGGCCGGTCAGCAAAAACATAATCCTTATTGGATCCCTCTGTAAATAAACTCAGGATGTCATTTGAAATTTGGTTTTGATGTCAAATGACATATTACGATTTTCAATTAATTGACTTGTATTTCAGGATGAATAATGTAACAGATAATGTATCCGCCTAATGATTATGTTTAGCCGGCCGCGTTGCCCGAGGGAACTGCGGCGCGCCAGTCACGGTCTGCACGGCCACTACTGTCGGGGATTCGAATCCCCCTCGGACATAGATATTTGTGCCGTCCTTAGTATTAGCTAGTTCATAAGTAGTTTGTAAGTTTAGGGACTGATGACCCCGTAGTTAAGTCCCATAAGTTCTACAAACATTTGAACATTTTTTGATTATGTTTAGTTTACTTCTGTGACGATGGTGAAGACGTGCAGGATCTTGTTCCAAAACTAAATTCTGCTATATTTACCATTAGAACAATATCTGAGATAAGTGATTTTTCAACACGAAAAGTAGTCTATTTTGCTTACTTTCACTCACTTATGACGTACGACATTGTTTTTTGGGGTAAGTCGCCTGATGCAAAAAGGATATTTCTGGCTCAAAAACGGGCGGTTCGAGCAATATCTGGTGTTAGTTCGCGAACGTCATGTCGACCCCTTTTCAGTAGTCTGGGAATTTTGACTCTGGCGTCACAATACGTTTTTTCTTTAATGTCGTTTGTTGTTAATAATATCAGCTTATTCCCACGAGTTAGTAGCTTTCACTCGGTGAATACTAGACAGATGTCTAATCTACATTTGCACCACACCACCTTAACACTTGTGCAGAAAGGGGTACAGTATTCTGCGGCATCCATTTTCAATAAGGTGCCACAAGAACTTAAGAATCTTAGCACTAATCCACATGCTTTCAACTCTAAACTGAAGAGTTACATCGTAGCTCACTCCTTTTATTCTGTTGAGGAACTCCTAGAAAAGTTAAACAATTAAGCTAATTCATTTTTTCTTTATTGATTCATTTCACTTTGTCTTAAGATTGTCGTGTGTAAAGGACTACTTAAATTTTTTCTATTACCATTCTTGTGTAACAATGTATTGACTTGTTCCATGCCCATGGAGTCTTACTCCTCAAGTGGGTCCTATGGAACAGAAAAAAACAAATAAAAAAAAAAAAATATTGTGACAGTTGAGAGAGTCCGGGCATGTGTTAACTGGTTTTATTGCTTCTCAAATATACATCGTGTTAGGATTTGCCGATGTTAGTTCTGGACGCTCTTCTTCTGCGTCGGTGAGGACGGCGGTGTGTCTGCTGTGCTTCGGCGGCATGCAACTCCCCGCTGACACCGCCCTCTTGGTACTGGCGTTGCTGCTAGGCCAGCTGCCTTCGAAGGTCGATGGCGCAGCCTCGCCGCTCCGCCCGCTTGTTGATCTCTGACTGACCCCCGTCGATGCCTCGCCGCCGGATGAGCGATGATGAAGCCCCTTCAGTGCTACCGCTGCCCACAGGGAAAGTGGTTAGAACTCTGGCGCTGTCCTCCTGTCAGGAAGTTGTCGCCATCTCGCCGCGTCGGTATTGCTCCCGGTGGCTGGTGAGATGACTAGAGCCCCTCACTGCGACATGACGTCACGCTGACCTCTCCAGTGGACCTTGGTCCGGACTCGGGAGATGAACCGCGAACCGCTAGCGACGACCTCCGCGCTGCAGCTACTAGTTGCTTATTCGCTGCCGTACTGGTACATTCCGATCTCAGCTGCCACTGCGAACTGTCGACTGTTCTGTAACACGTGCTTCTTATTTCTCTCGTCTTGGCCGTATTCTCTCAAAAGTCCCATTTAAACACACGCCTGGTGTATTGACCCCGGTCGTTACACATTTGCCGCTACTGCTGTGTTTACAGTTCTGGCTGGCTGCAGCCCCCGAGTCAGGTATTTCATACACAAAAGAGAGTTAGCTACAACACTATAAAGCCTACAATAGGTATCAAGACACGACGAGTAAAGCGCACTAATACTACTTCTTGACTTATTGTTAGGTTTTTCGTAAGTATATGTGTTTGCAACGAGCAATCGCGCAAATCCTCAATAAAAGAGTAGTATTAAGAAGACAGTCGCTTATTTGACTTGCATTTTATTAATACTGGATGCTTTTCCTGTTTGTTACAAGCAACAAAATGATAAGCAGATATGAAACTTCCTGGCAGATTAAAATTGTGTGCCATATCCTTTCTTCCAGGAGTGCTAGTCTTGCAAGTTTCGCAGGAGAGCTTCTGTGAGGTTTGGAAAGTAGGAGGCGAGGTACTGGCGGAAGTAAAGTTGTGAGGTGGAATCGTGAGTCGTGTCTGGATAGCACAGTCGGTAGTGCGCTTGCCCGCGAAAAGCAAAGGTCCGAGGTTCGAGTCCCAGTTCCGGCACACAATTTTAATCTGCCAGGAAGTTTCATATCAGCGCACACTCCGCTGCAGAGTGAAAGTTTCATTCTGATAAGCAGATATGTTAAAAACTCAACAAATAGGCCTACAGCTGAAAATGAATCATGAACATACTTGTGACTTATGTTAAATCTCAATGTGACGGCACTAACATGATAAAATATAACCGAATGAGAACCGTAAGACGCAGACGGTGAATTCATCGCAGTAAACATTTTTTCGAATACGGCCTAATCGAATTTCTTTTGATTAGCCAGGGAGACGTGCGGAAATTTAAAAATAACTTTCAACTATTGATTAAACTGCAGAAAAAATAAATTGTCTAGAGAACATGTGTACCAATGTTAAATCTAATTGTAAATGAACTACACGAGTTGTAAGTACAAGCAGCACGATAAGATTAAGCACAACAGTTGTGCACGAAATATTTAGAAACTATCACACGTTATGCAACGAAGCTCAGTTTATAATGAACCTACTGTATTAGTCAACATCAAATATTTAAGTTTTTAACTGAAGCTTTGCCTAAAAGTGAAATAAGGCACTTTTCAGGTCAAAAAGCCATCCACAATAACTACAGTTATCAATTGTTTTAGAGAAAACATTTTTTTCCAGAAATGATGAACAATATTGTAATCTACATCGTGCACTGATGCACTAATTGCAATCTGGATGAGCCGCTTTTCGATAAGCAGGGACGCCCAGAACTCTTCACTGTCTTGTTAGGCTTCGATATCTGACATATTTTTTATTTATTTTATCTGTCGCCTTTGCTAAAATTAGTACTCAGTTGTGTGATTAATTGCGGACTTGGTCCATTTTCTAACACTTGGCGTTAAACGCATTTCTGCTACATCTTAACATTTGCCAACGTGCATCTACAAAATTATCCTTTTTTGTGTTAAGCAATATCACCAAGTATCTTTCACACAAAAGAATTTATGCCAAATCTTTTAGATGATGCTTGGTATGTCAATATGTAGCAGCATTGCGGGTAAGGCCCAGTGTTTGAAAATTAATGAACTCCGAAACAAATCACACAACACACTAATAAAAATAAATTAATAAAATAAAATAATAAAAAATAAATAAAAATTCAAATGTTTGTAAATGTGTGGGACTTAACTTCTTTAGTCATTAGTCTCTAGGCTTACAAACTACTTAAACTAAGTTAAACTAATCTAAGGACAACAAGCACGCGCCCATGCTCCACCCCTCAGGGGCTCAGCATTAATTTGCTGAGTACGGGCTTGGCGAACCCGGGGTCCTGAGCTGTGGGCTGTGTCGCGCCAACAGTCTGCTACACCGTAAGCTCTGTGCGTGCTTCAACGACCATCGTTCGGCGCGACGGTGGAACGTTGTACGTTTCAGAGCCCGGGGATCTTGGCTTAATCGCCCGGGTCGCGAGGATGTTACAAACCTCTATAAAAAAAGCCTCAATCTCAAGGTGTGCTACGTGCCGAGGAGATGCATGGCTGTTGAGGTTGAACAGCCGTTAGCGAGCAACCTCTGAGGAACCTGCCGCACCTCAGTTGTATAAGGCTTCCCCAGGCAAGCGGGGCTCTGCCTGGGTGGACCTGTTTTCCCTAGCTGCTCGTGGGACCAGGATGAAACAAGCAAACAACAGCGTCGCCATACGCAAACCTGGCGTCTCAAAGCGTGGTAAAACTGAATATGATGCAACGACTTATGACCCTAAGACTTTCCCTTCCCTTGGTACCCCATGGGAGGAAAGTCGGGCAAGAAACCAGGGTGAGGCTTACGCCCCTAAATATCTCGTTTGTACCCGCACTGATGGAGACTCTTTTAAGACGACTACGCCCTTGTTCTTCGTTGAAAACTTGGAGGACAAGTATGGTGAGGTGGAAGGAATGTCGAAAATGCGCTTTGGGTCGGTGTTAATAACGACGTCATTCCCAGCCCAGTCACGGGCATTGCTTGCCTGTGACAGGCTGGGTGTTGTTTCCGTTAGCATAACACCACACAAAACCTTAAATATGGTGCAGGGAATAATATTCCATAAAGACCTTTTGTTGCAGTCAGACGACGAACTGCGTGCGAACTTAGAACGGCGGGGTGTCCATTTTATTCGCCGAATCCATAGGGGTCCGAAGGACAACAGGGTTGCCACCGGTGCCTTCATCTTGGCTTTTGAGGGCGATTCATTGCCTGAGAAGGTCAAGGTGATGGTCTACCGGTGCGACGTCACGCCCTACGTTCCTCCCCCTATGCGTTGTTTCAAATGCTGGAGGTTTGGGCATATGTCCTCCCGATGTGATGCCAACCCTACATGTCGGGAGTGCGGACGTGCTGTACATCCAAACGTCCCCTACACCCCTCCTCCAGTATGTGTCAATTGTGGCCAAAATCACTCCCCTTGTTCATCTGTCTGCACAGTTCTGCACCAGGAAAGGAAAATAATGGAATATAAGACCCGCGATCGACTGACTTACACAGAGGCAAAGAGAAAATATCAAAAGCTCCACCCTGTGCGCCTGGTTAACACCTATGCCACGGCAGCCTCGTCATCGTCTGCAGTGCCTCTTCTACCATCTGTTGCGCCTATGCCAGTGGGCTCTCAGGCCCACTCAACTGTCCCTGCCCCCTTGCCAGCTGGGGGCACTTCCTCTTCGGTGGCTCCCACTCCTGTTGCAGTGAGAGCATCCACCCCTCAAACATCGGGGACACTGGTCCCCACCTCCCAGCCGGAGAAGATGAAGCCTTCTCCAATCCAATGTTTGTTAAGCTTATGGGACTTAACTACGGGGTTATAAGTCCCTAAACTTACAAACTACTTATGAACTACTTACGAACTAGGACGGCACAAATATCCATGCCCGAGGGGGGATTCGAACCCCCGACCGTAGTGGTCGTGCTGACCGTGACTGGAGCGTCTCAGTCACCTCGGCCACCGCGGCCGGCGTGAAGCCTTCTCCAGCTCCTCTCGCTCGGAAGGGGTCCCTCGGGACACACCCTTCCGAGGCTTCTCAGGGTGTCTCAGAGGATCCTGGCCAAAGGCCTACGGATCCCAAACCTGCTGGTCTAAGGGCTTCTCGCTCTTCTTCCACGCCCAGCGCCACTTCCAAGAAGCCCTCCCAGCCCCTCAGATCGAAGGGGCAGCGAGAGGGACGTGTCAAGAAGACAAAGAAGAAGGACTCTTTAGTGGCTCGAAAGCCACATCTACCCTCATCTTCTGCTTCAGAAGATGAGTTAGAGATCCTAACCTCACCTGCGGATCTCGCCCTCATCGACTCCCCAGAGCCGATGATCTTGGACTCGGTCGGTTCAAAATCGGCGGTAACTGGTGAAACGTCGAAGTAACCATTTTCTTTTATCTTTTTAATCATGGCATTTAATGACAATAGCACAATCCTCCAGTGGAATTGCGGTGGATTTTTTCCCCGCTTAGCTGAGTTACGCCAACTCCTCAGCACTTTACCTGCGTTTTGCATTGCCCTGCAAGAAACTTGGTTTCCCGTGATGCGCACCCCTGCCTTACGTGGCTATCGGGGTTATTATAGGAACCGCACAGACGGTGACAGGGCGTCAGGTGGCGTATGCATTTACGTCCTTACCTCTGTCTACAGCTCAGCTGTTCCACTACGAACGCCTTTGGAAGCTGTAGCTGTCAGGGTAAGAACTGCAGTGGACATTACTCTCTGCAACGTCTACCTTCCTCCTGACGGTGAAGTACCACAACATGTCCTGGCTGCACTGATAGCGCAATTACCCCCGCCTTTTGTGTTATTGGGTGTGGGTGGGGTGGTACAGTGACTACTGGCCGTGGTAGAGATGTCGAGTCCTTGATCTCTCAACTCGACCTCTGCCTTTTAAACAACGGTGCCCCCACGCATTTTAGCGTGGCGTATGGTACTTACTCAGCCATCGATCTTTCTGTGTGTAGCCCTAGCCTGTTCCCCTTAATCCACTGGAGTGTCCACGATGATTTGTGTGGTAGTGACCACTTCCCGACATCGGGCCCCAGAACGCCCGCCCCGATGGGCGTTAAATAAGGCTGACTGGGACGCTTTTACTTCTGCTGCCATCATTGGTTCTCCTCCACTCTCCAACATAGATGCGGTAATTGACGGCGCTACCTCAACCATTCTTTCTGCAGCTGATGGTGCAATCCCTCGCTCTTCGGGATCAGCCCGGCGGCGAACAGTGCCTTGGTGGTCCCCGGAGATTGCTGAGGCGATTAGAGAGCGCAGGCGAGCTCTGCAGCGCCACAAGCGGCACCCATCTATGGAGAACCACATTGCTTTTAAACGGCTTCGTGCCCGCGCCCGACGGTTGATTAGACGAGCCAAACAGGAGTGTTGGGAACGATATGTCTCTACCATTGGATCGCGTACCTCTCCATCCCAGGTGTGGGCGAAGATCAGACGTGTTTATGGCTACCAGTGTCCTCTTAGTGTGCCCGGGATTTCTGTGAATGGAGTAGTTTACACAGATCCAGATGCAGTTGCTGAACTGTTTGCTGAACACTACGCTCAGAGTTCTGCATCTGCGGCCTACTCCAGGGCCTTTCGCGCCCTGAAAGAGCGGGGGGAACGACAGCGCTTATCCTTCCAGACTCGCCGTACTGAACTGTACAATGCTCCATTCAGTGATTGGGAATTTCTCAGTGCCCTGGCACACTGTCCTGACACAGCGCCTGGGCCAGATCGTATCCATAATCAGATGCTGAAACACCTGCCACCTGCGTCTCAGCGTAACGTTTTGGCTATCTTCAACCACATCTGGAGTTCTGGTACGTTCCCTTCACAGTGGCGTGAGAGTCTGATAGTCCCGGTGATCAAACCTGGTCAACATCCACATGAGTTGAACAGTTACCGACCAATCAGCCTCACCAACGTTCTTTGCAAATTGCTGGAGCGTATGGTGAGTCGACGATTGTGTTGGCTCCTTGAGTCCAGGGGTCTTCTCACTCCATGTCAGGGTGGTTTCCGAAAGGGGCGTTCAGCTGTGGATAACCTGGTTCACCTAGAGTCCGCCATACGGACAGCCTTCTCTCGCCGGTGGCAGTTTTCTTCGATTTATCTAAGGCTTATGACAAGACCTGGAGACATCACATCCTTACCACATTACATGGGTGGGGTCTCCGGGGTTCGCTTCCCATTTTTATTCGAAATTTTTTATCTTTTCGTACGTTTCGTGTACAAGTCGGTGCTTCTTGTAGCTCTCCGCGTGTACAGGAGAATGGGGTACCCCAGGGCTCTGTCCTAAGTGTTCCTCTGTTTTTAGTGGCGATAAATGGTATAGCGGCAGCGGTAGGTTCCTCAGTCTCCACCTCGCTGTATGCAGATGACTTTTGCTTATATTTTAGCTCTAGCAGTATGCTTGTTGCTGAACGACAGCTGCAGGGAGCCATACGCAAGGCGCAGAAGTGGGCCCTTGCCCATGGGTTTGAGTTCTCTGCTACCAAGACTTGCGTTATGCACTTCTGCCGGCGTCGGACAGCCCATCCACATCCTGGGCTTTACATCGATGGCCATCTGCTCAATGTGGTGGAAACGCACCGTTTCTTGGGGCTAGTGTTTGACGACCGGCTGACATGGCTTCTTCATATACGTGAGCTCAAGCAGAAGTGCTGGAAGCACCTTAATTTCCTCCGCTGCCTCAGTAACACCACTTGGGGCGCAGACCGCAGTAGACTGCTGCAGTGCTATAAGGCGCTTGTTCTGTCCAGACTGGACTACGGCAGTGTTGCCTTTGGCTCTGCATCACCTTCAGCTCTGCAGTTGTTGGACCCCGTCCATCACTGTGGGGTAAGGCTAGCAACAGGAGCCTTTCGTACAAGTCCTGTGACTAGTCTCCTTGTGGTGTGCCTTCAGGCACAGGCGACAGGCGACAGGCGACAACAACTGCTTGCGAATTATGCGGCTACTATCTGTGGTTTACCTAACCACCCAAACCACCGTCTACTCTTTCCTCAAACTGATCTCCACCTTCCGCAGAGGCGACCGAGATCAGGGTTGACAGTTGGTGTTCGTGTTAGGTCTCTGCTGAGCCAATTGGAGTCTGTTCCTGTCCCCTCTTTATTCAGATACCAGTCGCGTACACCACCATGGTGTATACGACGGCCTCACCTTCGTCGCCACTTCATATCACTTATTGATGGTTTCCGAGGCTCTACGGTGGTGTACACAGACGGCTCGATGGTAGATGGTCATGCTGGTTTTGCCTACACGCTTGCAGGACACAATGAGTTGCGCTCCCTGCTAGACGGCTGCAGTGTTTTCACTGCAGAGCTGGTAGCCATCCACCGCGCACTTCAACATATATGTTCCTGCCCCGGGGAGTCATTCGTCATCTGTAGCGACTCCCTGGGCGGTTTACAGGCCATCGACCAGTGTTTCCCGCGCAATATTCTGATTGTTGCCATACAGGAGTGCTTGTACACCATTGACCAACGAGGGCAGTCAGTGGCATTTCTTTGGACTCCGGGACACGTCGGGATAGACGGCAATGAGCTGGCTGACAGGCTGGCCAAAGATGCCACCCACAAGCCTGTCCTCAATATAGGCATTCCGTGCGCTGATCTCCGTTCTGCACTACGCCGTAAAGTGCTCGGTTTGTGGGGTAGTGAATGGCGCACCCTACAGGCGTCCAACAAACTAAGGCGTATAAAGGACGCTACGAACGTGTGGAGGACCTCTCTGCGGGCCCCTCGCAGAGACTCTGTCGTTCTCTGCCGGCTGCGTATCGGCCATACTTGACTTACGCACGGCCACCTTCTCCGTCGCGAGGATCCTCCCGAGTGCCGATGTGGTGCGCGTCTGACAGTCGCCCACATCGTCTTGGAATGCCCGGACCTAGCAGCGCAGAGAAGGAATTTTAATCTCCCTGACGATTTGAAAGTTGTTTTAGCTGACAATGCCTCTATGGCTGCCGCAGTTTTAAATTTTATTCGTGTGAGTGGGTTGTACCGCTCCCTTTGATTTTTAATACTGTGTTCATTATCTGTTTGTTCTTCGTTGCCCTACCGTTTTAGGCAGGTCTTTTTAAATGTGCAAAAGCGGTCAGATGCCCTACTTCCTAGTATGTGGTTACCTGGCCACGATACTGGCATCGTCTTTCCACCTTTCTCTTCTTTTATTAGTTTTTACTTTGGTTCTTTTATTTTTTGACGTAACACCCTTTGCATGGTGAGTTTTAACAAATCGTTTTCTATTGCGTTGTAGTGCTTTTTTATTCTACCCTCTATGGTTGGAACCAGGGACTGATAACCATAGTCGTTAAGTCCCTTTAAAACTCAAACCATCCATCCATCCCATGCTCCAGGGAGGACTCGAACCTCAGGCGGCGAGCATCCGCCCGCTCCGCAGCAAAGCGCCTTAGACCGCTCGGCCACTATAACGAGGCACCATTCAACCTCATCATCATCATCATCATCATCATCAGGAACTGATTACGCCTTTCAGCGTTCAGTCTGGAGCATAGTCTCTTTAATAAAATTCCTCCATGATCCCATATTCAAACATTGATGCCTCGTCTGATGTTAAGCCTTTTACTTCAAAATCATTCTTCACCGAATCAACTACTTTCTCCTTGGTCTACCTCGACTCCTTTTACCCTCCGCTGCTGAGCTCATGAGTCTCTTAGGTAACCTTGCTTTTCCCATGCGTGTAACATGAACCCACCACCTCAGCCTGTTCGCTCTAACTGCTTCATCTATGGTGTTCATTCCCAGTTTTTCATTGATTTCCTCATTACAGACACCCTCATGTCATGGTTACCATCTATTATTACCTGCAATCGTTCTTGCTACTTTCATATCTGTAACCTCAACCTTATGAATAAGGTACCCTGTATCAACCCATCTTTTATTCCCGTTCAACAAAGTTGCTCTATGATAGAGCGGTGGACTGCTGTGCCATGATGGTTGAGCTGAGAAGTGGCCATCGGATTAAATGAGGAAGACGTGAAATTATGGTAACAACAAAGTGGGATTTATTGCCTTAAGTTGTTACATTGTACTAAAGGGTACCAATGGGGGAGGTCGACACCTGACCCTAGAGGTACATTTCAGAGGAGAAGTTGAAGTCTGATCAGAGCGCAAGGGAGCACGTCTAGTCAGGTCGGAGGTCGGGGAGCAAGAGAGCGCTCGTTCTTCTGGTTGGTTTTAAGGTCTGAGTACAGTGGACTCCTCATGACCACCAGTCTGGTTCGTGGTTGGTGGCTGGGTTTTGCCGATTCTCCGAGGGTGGCCTACCCTCATCAGCAGAACCGAGCCACCAAGGACAGGCACGTGCCGGGAACCTGCCTGTGGAAACTTCCAGTAGCAGGCACGCGGCACTGCCCGTGACTCGGCCTGACCACCAGGCTGAGTGAAGTGCGTATGAAGATGTAAAAAAATAAAATAAAATAAATAAATAAATAAACTTTTTCCCATCCTTATCCACCCCAGGGGCAGGCGTAGCCCTAAAATCCAACAGTATGAAGAAATTTCTCAGGTTCGGTCTTCCATGATTATCAAAAGGTGTAACACGTAATGTTTTAGCTATTTTTCGACGTAGTCTCCAAAAGAATTCAGACAATTGTCATTTCGTGGGATCAACTATTTGTATTCCTGTGTCGTACAAGTCTGCCACCTGTGAATGGAACCAACGTGTGGCAGCCGTCTTCAGTTCTTAGTTATTGTAAAAACGATGGCCGGAAGACAGGAATTGAGGTGCAAGATAAAATGGAACGCTTATGCAAGTGTTGTGCTGGTCCATGATAATGCTCATCCCAATAAGGCTTGGCGCATAGCAACTGCTTTGCAGAAGGTCGACTCGGAGATGTTTTATTTCGAGCATTCAGACCCAATCTTTCTCCCAGCTATTTCCATCTTTACTTGCACCCCAACAAATTCTTCTCCTCCGGCCAGCGTTTAGACGAAGAGCCGGAGACGACTGTCACACGCTTTTCCATTCACAGGTGACATACTTCCACAAGAATACAAAAGTTGATCCTATGATGTGACAGGTGTCCTCCGTTTTTTTTTTTTGGAACTACGTTGAAAACAGCTTGTACATTACTGTACCTGTTGCCAATAAAGTTATCTTTATGTTATCTTTATTTTAAAAAATAGGGAAAGTCACTTTATGCAGGCGCCTCGTCGTGCTGGGTCTCGCTAGCTACCCAGTTATCCCATTTCTGGACACGGACGTAGGTAGTGAAGGCTTGCCGCGGCGGAGTAGCCGAGCTTTCTAAAGCACCTCGCTGCGGAGCGCGCGGTTGCTCGCCGTGGAGGTTCGAGTCCTCGCTGGGGCATGGGTGTGTGTGTTTGTCCGTAGGTTAGTTTACCTAGGTTTAAGTAGTTTGTAAGCTACGAACTGATGACCACGCAGTTTGGTCCGATAGATTTACAGACATTTGAACAATTTTTTGAAGTGAAGGCTTTCACGACCGGGTTGTATGGTAGTGGTCGAAGAAACATATCTGCTCCTGACGTTTCTTCCAGAGCTGCGCTGGACATCTTCAGAGGTGCTAATGGAAGTGGTGAGTCTTGCCGACTGAGGAGTCGAGCGTCGGAGAGCGGTATAAATGCTGTCGAAAAGGGGACGTGGTCAAGTGTTCTCTTAGAGGATAAACCTTGTCAAAGATAAAACCACAACTATCGATAGTCGATGGTCAAAAGTGTAACTACCTACTCTGAAGAGCCACTGTTCATAAGTCATTAGGTTTCATAGCTTCTTCCTTTCTATTAAAATTATCCCTATGTTTGTATATTTTGATTGCTTCTCTGTACAGTCGTAGATGACATTTCGTCGTTGTAGATAAAATTTCCGTTTCGGAAAACTTCACTTCATTGAAAAATATGTTCAGGTACAGCTTATTTCTCAGGAAAGATTTTACGAAAACATGATATCAGAAGATAAAGAGATAAGTCAGGCACTCGGATCTGTTAAGGACAAACGCCCTCCTGTATCATCAAGTGGGCTGTAGAACATTCCGTGTTCTTATGGAAAGGGAAGTGCGAATACAAGACTGCAAGAACACAAAAGTATTTGCCGACCAGGTAAAACTGAGAAATGAGCTGTAGCTGAACAGGTTTTTCAATCAGGAAATCATGAAGTGAAGTTTTCCGAAACGGAAATTTTATCTACAATGACGAACTATTATCCACGACTGTACAGAGAAGCAGTCGAAATATACAAACACGGGGATAATTATAATAGAAAGGAAGAAGCTATGAAACTTAGTGACATATGGACGACTGACAAACGTTTAGAAAGGCATTTCCTCACTTTCACATAAATAACACTACACGCAGGCAATGGCGTGGTATGCACACATCTCATACTTCCTCCCTGAAGTGGGGATGGCTAGTTAGGATGGTGACAGGATTGTCATGCGGCCATCCCTTAAATTAAGCACGCCAAATCCGAAATAACCTGGCCGAGTCTCAACACACTGGCAAAGGCGCAAAAAAGAAGAAAGTGCTGTATCTCGCTGTTACGATAATTTCTGTATTACAATCTTCGTAATAGCACTGTCACTAAAATGCTGCTATGGTACCGGGAGATAAGCATTTTTTTCCAGAGATAACCTATGGCAAGCTACAGTTTTTTTGGAAACACAATCGACGACATTATAGGGCAAAAAATTAGATGTGGTGAGGAACTTACTTATATATGCAATTTATATCAGTGTGCTTGGCAAAGCACGCAAACTCCTCATTGCCCGTCGCATCGATATCGTAACCTTTACAATCGCATTTTGTCGTTGGTTACCGTAATTTACTCCCTCAACTCTGTCGGTCAGGTCGATATCTCTCCCAGTTCTCCAGCTTATCAGCAATACCAGGACCTGACATTAAAACATTTCGAATGGTACGCCTGCAACTGAAATTATACGTCGCCGACTGTTATTTGCAGACGCTCGCGTATAATTCCCCGTTTTACCTCTGTCACTCATTCCTTTCACACCTATGTGTCAACCGCAAATGACAAGTCAATTTCTACAGATACTATAAAGTGATTCGTTTAACATACTGTTTCTGATCTAAGCAGAGTTTTTCTTCTCAAATAGTTCCATAAATGTTGTTCTTGTTAACGTCTTCGGTCCGAGGTTTATGCTACTCTATCCTGAGCAAAGCCTCTTTACCTTCGAATAAGAACAGCAACCTACATCCATTTGAAACTACTTAATCTACTCGTCTCTTGGTCATTTGCGACTTTTACTCCACGCACTTTCTTCCAATACTAAATTGAAGATTTTATGATGTGCCAGAATCTGTCCTGTCAATCGATCGCTCCTTGTCAAATTATACCACAAAGTTTCTTTTTCAGTAATTCTGTACACTATCTCCTCATTAGTTAGTTATCTCATCTTCTGTATTCTTCACAGCACCAACCTTCAAAAGCTTCTACCCTATTCTTATCTAAAATTCTTATCGTCCTTGTTTCACTGCAGTACCTCACAGATTTCTTCAATAAAGTCTTCCTAATATGTAAAGAATATAAAGAAATATGACATTAACAAATTCCTCTTCTACAAAACATTTTTCTTTCTATAATCATTTTGCACTTTATGTTTCTTGTACTTCGCTTATCATAAGTTATTTTACTTCCCAAGTAACAAGACTCTTCTACTATATTTATTGTCTTCACTTTACTGAGTGAGATTAGTTACCCTACCTGAAAATAGTGTGGGCTTGCGCCGCATGTTACGTGGATTTATTGCTATAAGGTGCGTCTGAAAAGTTCGGTGAATGGTCCAATATTTTAGAAAATTCTTGGAGAGGATGAGGTGCCCATACATACACATTGAAGGACATATCAACAAGCGCCCTCTATCATGCAAAGCACTGCAGTGAAGCGGTGGTACACGCTGCGACCCAGCTAACAGGGTCATAGTAAGTACTCGTGTCATTGCAACATGTAGCGCAAAATGGGTCAACTGGTTAACAGCGAGTTTTGTTATAAATTAAGCAAAACGGCGAAGGAGATCCATGGGCTGTTAATGAAAGTGTATGGTGTTAAAGCAGAAAGTAAAAAGTGTGTGCTTGAAGGACTTAAGCGCTTTAGAGAAGAAAAGGAAGGTGCCGAGAATAAGCCACGTTCGGGTCGACTGTCCACAAACACAGTCGCAGATAACATCGAACGAGTGCGAAGGATCGTTGCGGGTGATCGGCAGCTGTCTTTGGGAATGATTTAACACGTAGATCAGCAACGTTTGCGGAGATCCAACAACGCTTGACAAATGTTCAAATGTCTTTGACATATTTGAGACGTAAATCCGTCTCTGGGATTATTTATTTCTATTAATTGATATTTATATCACCATAACAGGATTGTTCCACCATGTCCATTGATGAGGTGCTATTCCGCTGCATGGAGAGCCTTGGCAGTAGTGGCAATTATCTTTGGAACAAAGAAGCTGAATTAAAGTTTGTGTTGTGGAGGGAAATCGTACATAGACTATTCCAAGGCGCCTTAATCGTTAGTGGTGTGGTAGTCTAACGGTTAAGACGGAGGTCCGGGTTCGATTCCCGGCCGCACCACAAATGTTAATTCAATGCTTCAGATCTATCAATAATGTTCAAATGTTTGTAATTATATCGAACCAAACTGCGTGGTCATCAGTCCGTAGCTTACAAACTACTTAAACCTAGGTAAACTAACCTAAAGACAACACTCACACACCCATGCCCCAGGGAGGACTCGAACCTCCACGGCGAGTAACCACGCGCTCCGCAGCGAGACGCTTTAGATCGCTCGTCTACTCCACCGCGGCCAACGCTTGACCTCATTGCTTCGAGGGGTTCCACAAGAAGCGTTTTCTGACAGTTTCCAAAAACTGTACAACCGATGTCAGAAGTGTATTGTAGCCAACAGTGATTACTTTGAAGGCCACTAAAGGTATTTTGTTTATAACTCTTGTTTCCTATATTTCCTGAGATCATTCACCGAACCTTTCAGACGCACCTTGTTTGCACATATGAAACGGAACAGACAGATGAAAGAAGTAGCTGAAAAGGCGAAGGGACACTTTCATCTGCATTGCATCTGCCAATGAAACTCCAAATTGGGACGTAGTATGACCGGTTCTGGAAGGAAGTTATATCATATGAGCTTCACATCACACATTGAAGAAATCTGTAAGCACTAAAATAGAAGCACATCATTATGTCCCAACGAGACGGTACCAGTGATCTTCAAAGAATCAGGGGACTGTGATAGTATGATAATGTTGTTGTTGTAAAATATATTGTTCACTATATTTAGAAATGTTCAAATGTTCAAATGTTTGTAAAGCTTATGGGACTTAACTACGGGGTCATCAGTCCCTAAACTTACAAACTACTTATGAACTACTTACGAACTAGGACGGCACAAATATCCATGCCCGAGGGGGGATTCGAACCCCCGACCGTAGTGGCCGTGCAGACCGTGACTGGAGCGCCTCAGTCCCCTCGGCCACCGCGGCCGGCACTATATTTAGAGAGTCGGAAATTTATTGGATATACACGGTAGGGTGAATAATTATTTGTTCATTTATTTTCTCTCTTCCTAGTGCCTTTATGTGTGCTGTGTGCAGTGGGAGTAATTTTCTAGTCCTTTTATTTTTTATTTATTCTTGCATGTCATTAAGGGTGTGCCTCAGAATGTATTGTTTGGTGAATCTGCAGCATGTGTCTTGGATGACAATTTTTCCGTTGTTCTTGGAAACTGTATTCGTTAGCTGTTAGGCACTGACCCTGCCTGCGGAAGACATAGCTGGGCCTCAGACAATTTGCTGGTTACACTTGTATTCCGCGGTATTAACCGATTTTACTGCATTTGATGTCCTTTTTATAAATGTTTGTTTTCAGTTGTAGCCTATTGCTTGACCACACTTATAACTGTGATTTCATTTACAAAATCCTTTATACTAATTGTTAACAATCCCCCGAATTTCTGTGTGCTTTAATGAATAAATGTATTAATTTAAGTCATAAATTTACTTTCCTTTACAAATTCCTAACTAAATATTTTGCAGGGGTAATTAGATAGATAGCCAGAGGATTGGGTTTATTATCACTCTGAGAAATTATCTCGCCGCCGTGCTTGTAGATTTAGGGTGTTTGATATTTTTCCATGTTTTTAATAAAAATATGGTGGCGACCCTTGATAATAACATTAATGAGGATTATATTGAAAATTAATTTGCATATATGTGATTTTGCACATTTGCATACCAGTGGACCGTCTCTGACAAGTAAAAATACATCCACACGGTGGGGTTATCCCTCAATTTTTGACGCGACGTCATACAACACTATGCAAAATTTATATTGGCACCACCAAGCGATTAGTTCACAAAAGAGCGCTGAATGAAACCATAATATTCATCAAGAGATTTTTTGAGTGAAGCATTCAGTGTATTTGAAAGTAAAATTTATTTAAAAATCTAATTCTCTAAGAAGTTGTATTGTTACTATAAACAGCACATATCTTAGAATCCTACGTATAACTATCCGGACCGGCTTAAAGTCCAATGATGACATACAGTTAGGTGAAAAAGTCATGGAGTATTTCCTAATATCGTGGGATACCTCATTTTCCCCGGCGAAATAGAACGAGTCTACGAAGTATGTGCTCAACAAGTCGTTGGGCAATTCCCTGAAGGAATACTGAGCCATGCTGCTTCTTGCGGAAGAGTCGCTCGTGTATATTTTTCCCACTAACAAGCCATTAGGTTATTCCCCGTTAATCTTCGATGGAAATCATGTCGCATGATCTTGGTGATCAAATCCTTCACTGGAACAGCCGAGAAGGTTCTTCAAACTAAGCGCGAACGGCTGTGACTCGTTGACGAGACGCATTCTCATCCATCGTTGTTTGGGAAAACGAAGTACATGAATGGTTCCAGATATCCTCCAAGTTGGAACATAACCATTTCCAGTCAATGATTTGTTCAGATGAACTAGAGGACCCAGTGTATTCCACGTATAAGGATCAGTTTGCACAGTGCCATGTGGACAAATTCGGTTCATAGCTTCGTGGGAGCTACGCTACTTTCGAACCCTACCATCATATTTTGCCAATGAAATCGGAACTCATCTAACTAAGTCGACTGGATCCAACTGATAACGTAATAAACCCAGCAGAAGTACTTCCGGTGTTGTCGTACTGTAAGCAAAGGCAATCGAGTCAGCCGTTTGCTGCCACAGCCCATTAACACCAAATTACCCCACACTGTTCTAATTGATACGTTATTTAACGCAGTGGTCTTATTGGCTGTCAGTTTTACGCAAACTTTGCTGGTATTGGTCAGCATTCCAATTCAAAGTCTGTTAATTAATGTAACTAGATTCCATTTTGTGTGCCAGCCCACCACAGAATTATAATGAAATAACAGGTTTTCGCTTGGTAGGCGATGTGAGATGTTTCTTTTATTTAGCTTTAAACCATATCGATTTCGTCCCTATGATGGGACATCATCAGTGCTGTTAAAAACAAGGTACCTTGGTCAGACATTGAAATTACAATAAGATTACATACACCAAGAATGTTATAAAATAGAATTACATACCAGAATTGCAAGTCATGATGACCTATGTGCTCTGCTTAAAACATTTACAGGTCTTGCCGGTACAAGTCACAACAATAAAATCCGGTAGCCGCTTACGTACACCTACGCAGCTTAGCTTGTACATAGATGGTGCCTGGCCCTCTTTGTTTAAATCAGTTACATTGTTACATTTTAAAAAAAGAAATGGGTTCAAACATATTAAAAGCTTAAAAAGATAAAATGTTGATTCTAGGTGAATTAAAGTTTAACAACTAACATACACAGATTATGCATTATATGATAAAAATAACCATTTATCAGCGCCCTCAGGCGGGTAGCTATTAAAACCTATCTTTAAAAATTTAAAATTTGTCACCATCAATTGTTAAAATAAGTTACATTGTATCACGTATAAAATACTATCTGTTTAAAAAATATATATACATTTTTAATTGAGACCAGCATAAAAGGTAAAGTCGTTACAAAGCACCAATGCATGTGTGTGAGTGTGTTAGAGAGAGAGAGAGAGAGAGAGAGAGAGAGAGAGAGAGAGAGAGAGAGAGAGAGAGAGATACACAGCAGTTCACGCCATCTAGTTTTTCAGAATGATACTATGCTGGCCGTCTTTGCTTAGTTAGTACAGTGCGTCAAAATCAAAATATACAAATGTACATGAAGGTTCAAAGCTGATTACATTGCGTCTAAACATAGAATATAGAAATATACATGAAAGTTCAAACATGATTACATAGGAGAGAAACAATAGGCCTTTTTTTTTTTTTTTTTTTTTTTTTTTTTTTTTTTTTAATACCATTGCGTTTACATTGTCCAGGTGACATTGGTATATGTGGTTCTTATAGGTCATTCAATATAACTACAGCTACTGTGACTTTGTATCCAAACTACCGCATGAGCACAAGGGATGAACTTGCAATCCAGGACATGGGGAATACACACATTAGCGCTACATGGCGCATACGTCGCTACTTATTTAAAGAAACATGTATTGAAATAAAGCTAATTACAGCATGTGGACATTGCAGAGTGGCGTTGTTAGAAACAAACATGAGCTCCATCGAACTAAAGCATGTGAAATAGGACTATTGCTTGTAACAAATATTGTTCTCGTATGTAGTATGTGCATCTGCGGAGATATAAAGGGAAATTTGGCCCTTCCTAGCCATTCGACTACAGTTTAGACGAGCTCATACCAGGGTTGATGTAAAAAACTCCCAGAAGTGGGTGCTTTTCATTGCTATCTGCTCGTTGAGCAGTGTGCATCCTGGTATCCTTCCGTTACAGAAAATCTCCATCTCTTCAAGCAGATCGAGATACCTCCCCTTATTTCCTCTGTGCAAAAGTTTCAACTGTGAAGTCAGGTCGGGAGGGGTATGTCCGGAATTAATAAGGTGAGCTGCGAAGTTGGACTTGTCAGCAATATCACGCCTGTCTAACGCCACATGTTCGCGGAATCTGATTTCAAGCTTCCTTCCAGTTTGTCCGATGTAGACAGCATCACAGTCAGAACATGATAATCTATAAACCCCCGATTCTTGATGTTGGTTAAATTTTTGAATGTTTTGGATCAAACGGCTGCCAACTTTATTGTCTGTGGAAAACGCGATATTTATGTTCCTTTTCTTAAAAATGCCCGCAATCCTGATACTCACTACGCCATAATATGGCAACGTTACATACTGACTTTGCAGTTTTACTGCTAGACTATCTTGATTTTTATTGCATTGATCATGTTTTTTTGCGACACTGTCGTAAATGTTCATCACATATTGCAGAGGGTAGTTGTTGTTCCTTGCTATACTCTGAATAGTCTTCAATTCCTTAAGATGGTTTTGTTCTGACAACGGTAGTTTAAACAACCTATTAAAGGCAAAGTGGAAAAAGGCTTGTTTGTGACTGTTTGGATGTTGCGATGTATAATCTATGATTGTATCTGTAAAGGTGGCTTTCCTATATATGTCGAACATGTGCTTTCCGTTTTTGTTAGAAATGATTAAATCTAAAAAGTTGATGGAACCTTCGGTGCCAATTTCAGCTTTGAAAGTGATTTTGCTATGGAGCGTGTTGAATTTGTTTATAATTTCATTTATAACGGTTTCGTCACCATTTATCAACAGGAGTGTGTCGTCAACATACCTAAAATAATATACAATTTTTTCGGCTAAAATGGGGAAATCGTGGAAGAACTTGGTCTCTAAAAAGTTGATAAAAATATCGGCTAAGAACCCTGAGATTGGACTTCCCATGCTGAGCCCCTCCTTTTGCACATATGTTTGCTCATTGAATTCGAAATAGTTGAACTTTAGACAAAAGGTTAATAGATCAATGAACTCTGTAATTTCAGTATTCGACAACTTATTTTGACTTATCAAATTGTCAGCTATAATATTAATGGTTTGCTCAATTGGAATGTTTGTGTATAGATTCACGATATCAAATCATTTCTAACAAAAACGGAAAGCACATGTTCGACATATATAGGAAAGCCACCTTTACAGATACAATCATAGATTATACATCGCAACATCCAAACAGTCACAAACAAGCCTTTTTCCACTTTGCCTTTAATAGGTTGTTTAAACTACCGTTGTCAGAACAAAACCATCTTAAGGAATTGAAGACTATTCAGAGTATAGCAAGGAACAACAACTACCCTCTGCAATATGTGATGAACATTTACGACAGTGTCGCAAAAAAACATGATCAATGCAATAAAAATCAAGATAGTCTAGCAGTAAAACAGCAAAGTCAGTATGTAACGTTGCCATATTATGGCGTAGTATCAGGATTGCGGGCATTTTTAAGAAAAGGAACATAAATATCGCGTTTTCCACAGACAATAAAGTTGGCAGCCGTTTGATCCAAAACATTCAAAAATTTAACCAACATCAAGAATCGGGGGTTTATAGATTATCATGTTCTGACTGTGATGCTGTCTACATCGGACAAACTGGAAGGAAGCTTGAAATCAGATTCCGCGAACATGTGGCGTTAGACAGGCGTGATATTGCTGACAAGTCCAACTTCGCAGCTCACCTTATTAATTCCGGACATACCCCTCCCGACCTGACTTCACAGTTGAAACTTTTGCACAGAGGAAATAAGGGGAGGTATCTCGATCTGCTTGAAGAGATGGAGATTTTCTGTAACGGAAGGATACCAGGATGCACACTGCTCAACGAGCAGATAGCAATGAAAAGCACCCACTTCTGGGAGTTTTTTACATCAACCCTGGTATGAGCTCGTCTAAACTGTAGTCGAATGGCTAGGAAGGGCCAAATTTCCCTTTATATCTCCGCAGATGCACATACTACATACGAGAACAATATTTGTTACAAGCAATAGTCCTATTTCACATGCTTTAGTTCGATGGAGCTCATGTTTGTTTCTAACAACGCCACTCTGCAATGTCCACATGCTGTAATTAGCTTTATTTCAATACATGTTTCTTTAAATAAGTAGCGACGTATGCGCCATGTAGCGCTAATGTGTGTATTCCCCATGTCCTGGATTGCAAGTTCATCCCTTGTGCTCATGCGGTAGTTTGGATACAAAGTCACAGTAGCTGTAGTTATATTGAATGACCTATAAGAACCACATATACCAATGTCACCTGGACAATGTAAACGCAATGGTATTAAAAAAAAAAAAAAAAAAAGGCCTATTGTTTCTCTCCTATGTAATCATGTTTGAACTTTCATGTATATTTCTATATTCTATGTTTAGACGCAATGTAATCAGCTTTGAACCTTCATGTACATTTGTATATTTTGATTTTGACGCACTGTACTAACTAAGCAAAGACGGCCAGCATAGTATCATTCTGAAAAACTAGATGGCGTGAACTGCTGTGTATCTCTCTCTCTCTCTCTCTCTCTCTCTCTCTCTCTCTCTCTCTCTCTAACACACTCACACACATGCATTGGTGCTTTGTAACGACTTTACCTTTTATGCTGGTCTCAATTAAAAATGTATATATATTTTTTAAACAGATATATACAATGTAACTTATTTTAACAATTGATGGTGACAAATTTTAAATTTTTAAAGATAGGTTTTAATAGCTACCCGCCTGAGGGCGCTGATAAATGGTTATTTTTATCATATAATGCATAATCTGTGTATGTTAGTTGTTAAACTTTAATTCACCTAGAATCAACATTTTATCTTTTTAAGCTTTTAATATGTTTGAACCCATTTCTTTTTTAAAAATGTAACAATGTAACTGATTTAAACAAAGAGGGCCAGGCACCATCTATGTACAAGCTAATCTGCGTAGGTGTACGTAAGCGGCTACCGGATTTTATTGTTGTGACTTGTACCGGCAAGACCTGTAAATGTTTTAAGCAGAGCACATAGGTCATCATGACTTGCAATTCTGGTATGTAATTCTATTTTATAACATTCTTGGTGTATGTAATCTTATTGTAATTTCAATGTCTGACCAAGGTACCTTGTTTTTAACAGCACTGATGATGTCCCATCATAGGGACGAAATCGATATGGTTTAAAGCTAAATAAAAGAAACATCTCACATCGCCTACCAAGCGAAAACCTGTTATTTCACTGTTAATTAATGTCGTGCGGCCATAATCACATCGGATAACTTTTCACATGAATAGTCGGAGTACAAATGATACCTCTGCCAATAAACCCTGTGTACGCGATACTACCATCTTATGTATCTGTGGGCGCAGCTTTTGTTTCTTTAGTAGATATCGTCGCCGTCAGCTACTCGCGTAAATAACGACCATGACTGGAAGAAGGGATAGGCCAAAACTCCCTACCCCCCTCTCTCTCTCCCTTCCTCGCCCCCCCCCCTCTTTCTCTCTGTCTTTCGTCTTTCTCTCTCTCCTCCCTCTATGTAGCAAGTCTGTCGGCAACGTCCATGCTTTGCGCTTCATTGAGAATAGGTCTGAATCACAGCATCACAGAACGCCAAAAGGGGCTGTAGAATGGAAAGTAAAACGTCGTACTAATTGAAATGTTTCATGAAGACATCTCATGATTAGAAGAGCTCAACAGTTAACAAAATTGATTTTAAATTATAAGTAAACATAATGTTTGATAAGTCATGGTTGCAAAATACTAACACGAATTATTTACAGACGAATGGAAAAACTAGTGGTATCCGACCTCGGGGAAGATTAGGTTGGATTTAGGAGAAATGTAGGAACACGGGAGGCAATGCTCACATTACGAATTTTCTTAGGAGATAGGCTAAGGAAAGGGAAACCTACGTTTTCAGCGTTTGTCGATTTGGAGAAAGCTTTTGACAATGTCGACTGGAATACACTCTTCCAAATTCTGAAGGTAGCAGGGGTAAAATATAGGGAGCGAACAGTTATATTCAACCTATACAAAAACCAGACAGCGGTTATTAGAGTCGAAGGGCAAGAAAGGGACGCAGAGGTTGGGAAGGGAGTAAGAGGGTTGTAGCCTTTCCCCAATATTGTTCAATCTGTACACTGAACAGGCAGTAAAGGAATGGAAGGAGAAATTTGGAGTGGGCATTCAAGTGCAGAGATAAGAAATAAAAACATTGCAGTTCGCCGATAACATAGTAATTCTGTCAGAGACTGCAAAAGATCTGGAAGAGCAATTGAATGGAATAGACAGTGACTTGAAAGGAAGATATAAGACGAACATTAACAAGAGTAAAACGAAGGTAATGGAATGCAATGTCAGTAAATCAGGCGATGCTGAAGGAATTAGATTAGGTAATGAGACAATAAAAGTAGTAGATGAATTTTGTTATTTGGGTAGCAAGATAACTTCTGATGGCCGAAGTAAAGAAGATATAAAATGCAGAATGGCTATGGGAAGAAAAGCGTTTCTGAAGAAGCGAAATTTACTAACATCCAATATTAATCTAAATGTTAGGAAGTCCTTTCTGAAAGCATTTGTCTGGAGAGTAGCATTGTATAGGAGTGAAATGTGGACGAGAAGGAGTTCAGATAAAAAGATGATAGAAGGTTTTGAAATGTGGTGCTACAGACGAAAGATGAAAATTAGGTGGGTATATCACGTAAGTAACGAGGAAGTGCTTAACCAAATCGGGGAGAAAAGGAGTTTCTGGCATATCCTGACCAAGAGAAGGGATAGATTGGTTGGACACATTCTGAGACATCAAAGAATTGTCAATTTAGCATTAGAAGGAAGCGTGTGGGGTAAAAATCGTAGAGGGAGACCGAGAGACGAATATAGTAAGCAGATTCAAAAGGATGTAGGTTGGCAAACGTATTCTTAGATGAAGAGACTTGCACAGGACAGGGTAGCGCGTCGAGAGTTGCATAAAACCAGTCTGCAGACTGAAGACCACAACAACAATATTTGATACAAGACCAATATAATTAAATATACACAGTATTTAACGAGAAAGTTGACGGCTTATACAAGTTGTTACTTTCAATGTTTAGAAACCCCCTAAGCGACGTAGATGACGGCAAGACAAATAATAGTTGTCTGATAGAGTGGAATATGTGTACCACGTTTAGTTTAGTTGAATACGGAGGGGTGGATTTGGAGAATGTGTAGAAAACACACAACAACACATACACACAGCTACATAGATATTTTCATTGTGTGTAGACATTATGAAAATGTGTATGTGTGTGTGTGAGAGAGAGAGAGTGTTATAAATATTCTTCTAGCTCACTTGTCCACTTTCACCCCATCAGGTAACTATCGTGGAGTTAAGAACCACCTACGACACGTACTTCAGGAGATATGACGTGCCGCGACGGAGTAGCCGTGGGCGCTAAGGCGCCTTGCTGCGGTACGCGCGTCCGTTCTCCGTCGAAGGTTCGAGTCCTCCCTCGAGCTTCTCTCTCTCTGTGTGTGAGTGTATTTTTGTTGTTCTAAGTTACTTTAAGTTCAAATGTTCAAATGTTTGTATAGCTTATGGGACTTACCTACGGGGTCATCAGTCCCTAAATTTACGAACTACTTATGAACTAGCTTATACTAAAGACGACACAAACATCCATGCATACATAGGTGAGACAGGGAGGGCAGTGGCAACACGTATAAGCGAACATGAACGCTACATTCGATTAGGCCAACACAATAAATCTGCAGTAGCCGAACACCAGCAAGATTGCAGCAAAAAGATAAAATTTAACGATCCCAGAATACTCGCCAAGCAACCAGGGATGGTTAAACGCAAGATAAGGGAAGCCATCGAAATTTTAAAACACTCTAGTAACATGAACAGAGAAGATGGACTCAGGCTTGCCCCCTCTTGGCTACCAGCCATCACAGTGAAATAGGCCGCACTGACAACACAACACGCGAGCGTCACTAGTAAGCAACTGCCGCCGCGCGGCCCACGGCCAGCAGGAGAGAAACGGAAGTCCTCACCCCATTCGCCGATGAACACCAATCATGTCTCGCTATGCAAGAAGCAACGGCTAACCCCCACTCCCTCCACCTCGGCATCCTATCATAAAAAAGTTTCCATTCTTCCGCCGAAATTCCACCAATAACATCGCTGATTTTATATAAAAAAATTATGACGCAATGTCTAATTGAAAGTAAATATAAGTACAGTAACAACCAGCTCACATCAGTATACCCAAATGAAGGCCACTGTAACGTTGACCGAAACGTCGGTTATTTAAGTATTAGCCTTCTTACGTCATCATGCGATACAACACCCAGAAATCTTTTATGTCATCTGACTCTGGCCGCGGGAGCCTACGTAATTATATAATGCGGCAATGTTCCTCGTCTCCTCCTAAACTAATGGACCGATATCAGCGAAACGTAATACAAATCTTTTAAACGCCAGGAAACGATGGCTGTGGGCATAAAAACCACATACGACACATACAACATGAGATATGACGTCATAATCAATGAAAAACTTCTGCATCATGCGAAGAATGAATAAGAAGACTTTATTCACACAATACCTGAGAATGAGAGCACTTAGCGACTTGCAACAAACTTCACACACAATTCCAAACCTTTATGAAACTTTTTCTCGCTGCCAATCCAAATAAAACTATGAAGTAATTTTATCGTTTGAAACGTGTCTTTACAAATTCATTAATATTGTTTCGCCTGTCTTGTATCGATATTTGTATGTAAAAGGTTATATGCCCAATCACGTAGTTTTACTGCATCAACTACGGAAAAGTGATTAACGTAAAACATGTCTGTACAAATTCATTAATATTGTTTCGCCTGTCTTGTACGATATTTGTATGTAAAAGTTTATATGAACTAGTTTGAGTAACTGCGTCTATGGTTTACTCTGTTGTGTAACATCTCTGTCTAAGACTATGTCGGACATGCTTATGTTTGGAGAACAACAAAAATCTTCTCAGACTGATACATATATGAATAATACAAAATCTTATAAAGACAGAACTGCGTCTGTGAAAATCCAGCTCGTACAAAACTTGCAGCCTCAGCAGCCAACTAAAGCATGTCCGTTGAATACCTGAGCTACACATCGACTCTCTCTGTTCAGCTACGTCTCACATACATAGTCTTTCACAGAGATATTACACAACAGAGTAAACCATAGACGCAGTTACTCAAAGAAGTTCATATAAACTTTTACATACAAATATCGATACAAGACAGGCGAAACAATATTAATGAATTAGTACAGACATGTTTTACGTTTATCACTTTTCCGTAGTTGATGCAGTAAAACTACGCGATTGGGAATGGTTTTTCAGTACTTTACACTAGCAACTGCATTTGCAACGTATTTTACTGACTGTTGCACATGTATAACTAAATGTACCTCCGATGTTATATCATGGATGGGGAACATAGGTCATGAGATAGGAGTTTATAAAAAATTTTGTCCATGGAAAACCTCTCCATCACACATGACTTTTCACTATTAACTCTATTCTCAACATATATGGCAAAAAAAAAAAAAAGAAAAAAAAATGTAAGTTCAAATATTTGTAAATCTATGGGGCTTAACTTCTTTGGTTACTAGTCCTTAGGCTTATAAACTACTTAAACTAAGTTAAACCAACCTAAGGACAACACATACACACCCAAGCTCTAGGGAGGACTCGAACCTCCAAAGACGAACAACCGCGCGATCCGCAGCAAGGCGCCTTGGGCCGCTCGGCCACTCCAACGCGGCAATGTTTTGCAGACAGTGTGTAGGGGAGACTAGGGTACGTTTTCCAACATTTCAAATTTTTATTTTAGTTATCAGTTTTGTACTTCCTACACCTTTTTCTACAGTATTGTACAAATATTTCTGAAAATGGTAAAAATCCTTCTTGGCAGCAAATGATTTTGTCTAACCATGTTGCGTTGGAAAATTTGCCGCCGGCCGCGATGGTCGAGGGGACTGAGGCGCTCCAGTCACGGTCTGCACGGCCACTACGGTCGGGGGTTCGAATCCCCCCTCGGGCATGGATATTTCTGCCGTCCTAGTTCGTAAGTAGTTCATAAGTAGTTTGTAAGTTTAGGGACTGATGACCCTGTAGTTAAGTCCCATAAGCTATACAAACATTTGAACATTCTTTTTTGAAAATTTGCCCCGTATGCGGGGCATGTATTCCAGCTTACTTAAAATGTACAGGGGCAAATTTTCCAACTGTACTTTAAATGGTAAAACAGAGATAATTATCTTGATTTCACTGAATATGTATTTTTATTATGAATTTACAACACATTACAAAAGATGGTTTGCAAGAGTAACCACATCAAATTAAAACAAATGTTACTTAAAAGGTTTTACAAAATATGTCACATAAATATATTACAAATACAGATATTTTTAACATTATTGTCTACATCACAATGTAAGCAAAAAAAATTTCATTAGCTTCAGACTTGGCGTAAAACTAAAATGATAAATGCATAAACAATCATCATCTTCTTCACCATCAGTGGAATTTAGGCCTTCAATATCTTGGTGAGATTTTGTTTTACTGCCTTTTACGTTTGAAGAGGATGATACAGTTTCCTGGCTGGGATTCTCTTTTGTTTTTTCTCGTGTCAGTTAATTGCTTCCTTTTGCAGGTTCCTTTTTTATGTATAGATGGATTTCGATTTTCAGCTGATTTTTAATTCGAGTATCAGTCAATATAACCGACATCTTTTTTTTTCCTTCTGTGTCGTGTTTGCTTCCTAGGTTCCGTCTTCTCAAAGGCTTAATGTCTTCTGGTGTTGGCCAAGTATGTGTGAATGAAGACCAAAAGTGGCGTCTGTTCTTTCGGAGATGTCAGAAAGAACATATACCACATATATATAACATCCAAAAAGCTTTGACTACGATTTAGCATTCGATTTTCAGAAATGTTCTAGGTGATAATATCTGATTTTTCCATATCTCCATATCAATAATATGAGGATAGGTAACGATCGCTGAGCCGCTACGCACATAAGTTAGACAATTAAATACATACAAATTAAATTTCCAACACAACGTTCGTTGAAAAGGATACACATACAACCACACAGTCACTCAGACGTAACGCATGCACACATGACTGTCATCTCTGGCCCCGCAGGCACAAATATTCTACATGTCTGTCTGTGGGACAGTGATAACGATACAGTGAATTGCTATCTATCCTCATGTTATTGACATTTCAATCTCAACTTTCCATATTTGTCTAATATCCTTGCTCAGTGAAGGAGTGATTTTCTTTTCTTTAGAGTTACTGTGCGGCATTAAATTACTTAAATTATTGTAGCAACAGCAGACGCCATAATGGTCAATATGCTTCCAACAAGGAAATGACAATATTTGTGCAGATGCATAAATACGTCCGATCCCTTTCAGAAATATAGATAAAGCTGTGAGCAGGACAGGTGAGATGTCATACACAGTATACATATGGTAACGCATTTTATTCAAATTGGTTACAATTGAAATTTCTGTGTGATACAGTACGTTACTTTGCAGTCTCAACTCTTTACTTGATGTTCACAAGGCGTTTCCTTAGAGCGAGGCAACATGGGGATACTGTAATAGTGAAAAAGTCACTCCTTGTGTCCTCTAATATGGTGTGTGATCACCCCGGATGGCCAGTACAGTTGCACACTACGTGGTATGTACAGTATGAGGTTATCAATCAGCTCTTGAGGGACATCTGCCCATTCTTCCACGAATGCAATATCCAGCTCTGCAACCGTTGTGGGAGGTGCTGGTCTGACCACAGTGCGTCTTCCAAGTGCATCCAGACATGTCCAAACGCGTCTGGTGAATAAGCTGGCCTTCGCATACGTTCATTTCCTTCATCTTCAAGCATGTTGTCCACCATTGCAGCTCTGTGGATTCGAGCGTTATTGGTCACCGAAATGGAACCCATCTCCTATGGCACCAACATAGGGCACACCAAAAGGTTGTAGAATATCGTCTCCATGCATCTGACAGCCAAAGCGCCATTCTAAACAACATAGACGTCTGTACATCTGCAAATACTGTCTTCTACTTACTCCATTCCTCCACCACCATGATATGTTCCGAGTTCCACGTTCTCTTTAGATGAGGGAAAGACGATTTTCTGGCTAAACACAAAATCTTGACACATCTGTGAAAAGAACCCGTTGCCATTCGTCACGACTCCGATCCTGATGTTCCTCCGCCCAGTTTCTGCGGGTTAAACGGTGTCGTGGTTTTAAAGGGACACACACAATAGGTCTCTGTGCGCAGAGGCCACATTCCCGAAGGCGATTTCGGACTGTTTGTGTTGATACTAAGCATCCTTTTGCTGCCTGGAGTGTGCGTTGCAAAAGAGTTGCACTTAGCCTCCTATCTCGACGTGTTCTTAACCGGAGATAACGGTCATTTCCTACTGATGTTTCCCGTGTACGACCTTGTAATTGCCTTCTGTTAACGGTTCCTGGAAATTACACTTTGGGACACTCCAATAGCTACGGACATTAGGCGTCTTCTTTGATTTGAGAATGGCGTTTGATTGTGTTGATCACAAAATATGTTGCAGAAGTTGGAACTTATAGAATACGAGGAGTAGTTCATAACTGGTTCACGTCTTACTCTAATAACAGACAGCTGAAGGTAACTCTCCGCAGTGCTGAAAATGGCTATGATGTACAATCACAATGGGGAACAGTTAAGTGTGGGATACCCCAGGGGTTTGTTTTGGCACCACTGCTGTTTCTTATTTATATAAATGATATGCCTTCGAGTATAACAGGTGACCGCAAATAATTTTTGTTTGCTGATGATACCACCTTGGTAGTGGAGGATGTTGTTCGTAATATTGACAATAATGCAGTTCAAGTTCTTGGCTTGTAGAAAACAAATTGATGTTAAATCACAGTAAAACTCAGTTTTTACAATTTCGAACACAAAGCTGATGAAAGCTGACATTTAGATTACACATAATGGACATATGATAAGTGAGAGTGAAGAGTTTAAATTTCTAGGTGTTCAGATAGAGAGTAAGCTGTCGTGGAAAGCCCATGTTCATGAGCTTGTTCCAAAACTAAATTCTGATTTATTTACCACTAGAAAAATATCTGAAATAAGTGATTTTTCAACACGAAAAGTAGTCTACTACGCTTACATTCACTCACTTATGACGTACGACGTTATTTTTTGGGGTAACTCGACTGACACAAAAAGGATATTTTTGGCTCATAAACGGGCGGTTCGAGCAATATGTGGTGTAAGTTCACAAATGTCATGTGGACCACTTTTCAGCAGTTTGGGAATTCTGACACTGGCGTCACAATACGTATTTTCTTTAATGTCGTTTGTTCTCAATAATATCAGCTTATTCCCACGAGTTAGGAGCTTTCACTTGGTGAATACTAGACAGAAGTCGAATCTACATTTGCATCACACCACCTTGACACTTGTGCAGAGGGGTGTGTGGTATTCTGCAGCATCGATATTCAATAATCTGCAACAAGAACTCAAGAATATTAGTACTAACCCACGTGCTTTCAAATCTAAATTGAAGAGTTACCTCATGGCTCACTCCTTTTATTCTGTCGAGGAACTCCTGGAAAAATTAAACAATTAAGCTATTTTTTCGTTATTTATTCATTTCACTTAGTCTTAAGATTGTCGTGTGCCTAGGACTACTTAAATTTTCTACTAACATTCTTGTGTTAAACTTCATGTATTGACTTGTTCCATGACCATGGACTCGTACTCCTCAATAAGGCCTGAGGAATAGATAACGATACTATTATTATAATCATGCAGCCACCTCCGTCTGCCCCACTTTCAACCTTGTCATGGTTCTCCTTGCTGTAGCTTCGAGGAAGTCACATTGTTGTTGCACTGCACTAGTTCCGCACTACACTATGTGAACCCAACTGCTTGTGTAGTTCGTGCGGTAGAGTAAAAACAAGTCAACACCAACCCCCTCTGCGTCAAGATTCTGTTATTACCACTATGTCGGTTGCAGCAATATTATTGACTTGAGTCTGTAGAAACGACAATTCTTCATAACCTGGATCTCTCAACAGAGCCCGTAATTGTTTTGACCAGTGTAGATGAGGACGGGACAAACTCAATCTCAAGTCCACACGCCGCGCGGGAGTAGCAAAATAAATAAATGTTTGTATAGCTCATGGGACTTAACTACGGGGTCATCAGTCCCTAAACTTACAAACTACTTATGAACTAGCTAATGCTAAGGACGGCACAAATATCCATGCCCGAGGGGGGATTCGAACCCCCGATCGTAGTGGCCGTGCAGACCGTGACTGGAGCGCCTCAGTCTCCTCGGCCACCGGCGGGAGTAGCTAAGCGGTCTGGAGCACCATGTTGCGGATCGCGCGGCCTCCCGTGTCGGAGATTCGAATCCTCCCTCAGGCATGGATGTTTGTGATGACTTTATAGTCGGGCGGAAATACGATGATCCCTGTCTCCGCCTACTGGGCTGGGAGAGCGCCCCGGCCGCGGAAACTTAATCCAGCGGTATTGACAAGTAGTTCGTTCGCTGCCGGACAGTATAGCTACTGGTTGTTGTCTGACAGAACTGGCAAAACTGCACAGCGTAACCGAACGCGCGCATGCGCAGAACAAAGCTCGCGTTTGACTTACTCCAATGATCTGCTGCCGCAGTCGGCGCTCAAAGCCTATAGGCGCAAGCACCAGGGATTATCCTATTTCGACTCGACTATAATGTAAGTTAGTTCATAGGTAGTTTGTAAGTTTAGGAACTGATGACCCCGAATTTAAGTCCCATAAGCTTTACAAACAATTGCATTTATTTTTCAAGTCCACACGAAAACGGTTTACCCAAAGGCTATTATTATATTGTCGCGTTGAAATGGAAACAAGCTTGACTTCGAAGGCAACTAAACACAGCACTTATACTGAAAGCACGTTTATTACGAAGTCAACATACACGCAGCACTGACTGCCTCTCAGGCAGAGTGCTCTGCTATTTATACACAGACAGAATTTACCAGAAATTAGAAGAACAGTTAACATAAGAAGCAACTAGAATTTACAAGTGAATATAAGGAAGATGTAGAACCTTCTGGAATTGTTAATTACAAAGAAATAATTTTTCCGGTGGTCGGGATTGAACTGGCGACCTTCTGCACCTTAGTCCGTGACGCTATCCCCTGCGCCACGCCGGCAGTCGGTGTTCGTTGTCTCTCGCGGCATTGCTCCCTCTCCTGGAGAAACAGCGACCCGCTGTTATGATCCCTGTGGAGCCAGCTGCAAAGTCCTGGATCTTGACCGTATCATGGGTCCTCTGTATGACAGTTCAAGAGACTCCTTCCCTTCTCCGCGATTATCGACGACAGACGGTCCTGTCGTGGCTTCATCAGGAACATTATAGTCCTTAAAGTCCTTGAACAAGAAGCCATTGTCGTCTACCTGCTCTTCAGGATCGTAGTAAGGCTTCATGCACAGGACGTGAACAATGTCTCTTCGTTTTTGACGTTTCGACGACGGCTCATAATCCTCAACTTCGTATGTGACGTCTGACAGGCGGCGTATGACACGATACGGACCAAAGTATCGCTTCAATAACTTTTCTGACAGTCCAACCTTCCGTACAGGGGTAAAAATCCATACCAGATCTCCTGGGTTGTAGACAACAGGTCGGTGCTTGTCGTTATACCGCTGACGGTCTTTCTCCTGGGCGTCAAGTGTCCGTATGCGAGCCAGCTGTCTTGCTTCTTCGACCCTGGTGATGAGCTGTTTAACATAACCATCCTGAGTGTCGTCCGGTTGGAACGGGAACAGCGTATCCATTGTTGTCTCAGCTTCACGGCCATGGAGCAGGAAAAATGGAGTGAAGCCTGTGGTGTCTTGTCTTGCGGTATTGTAAGCAAATGTCACGACTGGCAGAATTGTATCCCAATCCTTCTGCTCAACATCGACGTACATCGACAGCATGTCGGCTAACGTCTTGTTAAAACGTCCCGTAAGACCATTTGTCTGAGGATGGTATGCAGTTGTCATTCTGTGGACAATGTTGCAACGTGACATTACCTCAGATACTAGTTTTGACTGGAATACTTTTCCATGATCAGATATCATCACACGTGGTGCTCCATGCTTCAAAATAATGTCTTCTACAAGGAATTTTGCGATCTCTGAAGCTTCTGCAGTCGGCACAGGTTTGGTGACAGCGTAGCGTGTGAGGTAGTCAGTGCAGACTATTATACAACGGTTACCGGTTGTCGACTTCGGGAACCTCCCTAAAAGATCGATCCCAACTCGGTGGAATGGAGCTGCTGGCGGCGGAATCGGTGCGAGATATCCTGGAGGTAATTGCGACACATGCTTCCGTCGCTGGCACTCTTTACAGTGACTCACATAGTGCTTGACAGATCTGTAGAGACCTTTCCAGTAATACGTGCGTCTGATTCTATCAAGGGTCTTCACGAATCCCAGACGACCGGATATTGGAGCATCGTGGAAATATTTGAGAATAGCTGGCTGGAGATGAGTTGGAACAAGTAGCCATTTGAGGCCCAGTGGATCGTAGTTGCTCTTATACAATGTTCCGTTTATAAGTTGGAACTCTCCATTTGTCGGTTCTCCTTTCTCCAAGGCCTCTATCGTTTTTAATAGGGCTGGATCTTCCCTCTGTTCAACTGTAACGTCATCTAATTCAGTGAGAGTTGAAATTTCATTAATGCTGTTGTGTTCCACTAATGGATTCCTCGAAAGGCAGTAGGCATCCTTGTGTTTGCGCCCGTTCTTGAATACCACTGTGACATCGTACTCTTGGAGTCTTAGTGCCCATCTTGCTAGTCGACCTGATGGATCCTTCAAGCTAGTCAGCCAACACAAAGAATGGTGGTCTGTCACGACGGTGAATGGTTTGCCGAATAAATTCGGCCGCAACTTGTTGACAGCCCAGATAACCGCGAGACATTCTTTTTCAGTTGTAGAGTAGTTTATCTCGGACTTTGAGAGTACTCTTGACGCATAGGCTATCACTTTTTCAGCACCTTCCTGAACTTGTACAAGCACTGTACCAATCCCATAACCACTGGCGTCTGTGTGAAGTTCCGTTTCTGCATTCTCGTCGTACAAGGCTAGCACTGGTGCGGAAGTTAGAGCCTCCTTAAGTGCCCGGAAAGTTCTTTCTTTTGTCTCATCCCAGTAAAATTTGGCGTCTCCCTGCAGAAGTTCTTGTAATGGGCGTGCCTTGTTACAAACGTTTTATGAAACGTCGGTAGTATGAGCACAGCCTGAGAAAACCTCTCACATCACGAATGTGCTAAGGAGTTGGAAATTCTGTGACTGCCCTTACTTTATCTGGATCAGGACGGACACCATCTCCGTTGACTAGGTGCCCCAGGATTTTTATTTCTTTTGCGACGAAGAGGCACTTCTTTGAATTGAGGCGGAGACCTTCAGCCTGAACACACTTCAACACAGTTGACAGGCGACTCAGGTGTTCTTCAAATGTTTTCGAGAAAACGACAATGTCATCTAAATAGCAGAGACACGTCGTCCACTTAAGGTGTCCCAGCAAGTTGTCCATCATGCGTTCGAATGTGGCTGGGTGGAGCATTACATAATCCAAATGGCATTACTTTAAATTCATAGAGGCCGTCAGGTGTAATGAAAGCCGTCTTCTCCCTGTCAGCTTCGTCAACCTCGATTTGCCAGTAATCTGTCTGCATGTCCATAGTTGAGAAGTATGTAGCTCCTTTCAAGCAGTGTAAGGTGTCTTCAATATGCGGCAATGGGTAGACATCTTTCTTTGTGATTCTGTTCAGCCGCCGATAGTCGACACAGAATCGCCACGTGCCATCCTTCTTTACGAGGACCACCGGAGACGACCAAGGATTCTCCGAAGGTTGAATAATGTCATCTCGCAACATCTTCTCCACTTCCTCCCGAATTATCCGTCTTTCAGCTGGCGACACTCTATACGAACGCTGGCTACCTTCTCCGAAGGTTGAATAATGTCATCTCGCAACATCTTCTCCACTTCCTCCCGAATTATCCGTCTTTCAGCTGGCGACACTCTATACGAACGCTGGCTAATTGGCGGATGATCCCCAGTATTGATCCGGTGCTTTATCGTGGGCCGTTTCGTCTGACTTTTCCCCTGCTGAGGTCTGAATGCACCCGAAAATTGGCGTAGTATATCTAACACCCGCTGGCGTTGTTCCTTGGTCAGTCCAGGACCTATTGGCAGTTCCACGTTTCTTTCCTCCAGCTTGTTGTCTGTACTAACAGCAGGGCATGGGTCTTCATGGATGACGTTGAGCTCACCGTCCTGGATTGGTTCAGCTGTCCCGATACACATTCCCTTGGGGATAAGTTTTGACTGCTCGTGACAATTTGTGATCCAAATCTCTCCTTGACACCGGTAATGCTTATGATAGCCGCTGGTATGTAAATTCCTTTTGTGAGCCTGATAAACTTTTTACTATAAACAAGAACTTCACAGCTTAACCAGTCATCTGTGTTTGTGACTGCAACTCTTCTCATTGTCAATGGCGGTATCGTCACATTGTCAACGACGAATAACTTCCCAGAAAATTCTGTATTACGTGTATCCGGCGGAAGAACTTCTTCAATTTGCAGCTCAGATCTTCCACAGTCAATGATAGCTTGGGATGCCTGAAGGAAGTCCCATCCGAGGATGACATTGTGACTTCATTCTGTTAACACGACAAATTCAAACGGCAGTGTCCTGTTGTTGATGGTTACTCTTGCGACACAAGTTCCTGCTGGATGGGCGTACTTTCCATTCGCGACCTTCAGCACAGTTGCCCCTGTATCACAGAACATTGTCTTCTTTAGTGTGCGGCGGTAATTATCCGATAATACAGAAAAAGAGGCTCCTGAATCAACAAGTGCACGGACAGGTTGGCCGTTGATTATGACGTCGATGAGATTTCCTGACATCTTAGCGACTGTCGTCCATGGAGGATTTTCTTCTGCGGCGGCCTCACCTCCGTAGATGGTCGCCTCGCTTAGTTTTCCTGGGCGCGGCGGCTAGGGGAGCGGCTGGTGCCTCTGTACGGCGACGGTGAACGGCTGCGGCGCGTCGGAGAGCGAACTCGTCTAGGGTACGGCGATGGGCTTCTTCCCGTAGGTCTACTGAACTCATCAGCAGGTGACTGCCTGGGATAGAACTGCTCCGACGGCTGACGTCTTGCGGCAAAATAATCATCGAATACTCGCCTCCTCTCTCTGCAGTAGCGTACGACATGTCCAGGGCGTCCACAGTGGAAACACAGCAGTATGTTGTCTTCTGTCCTCCAGACGTCTGTTCTTCTGCGGGGCGTCATAGTTACCGGGGCAGTCGGCTGTGGTCGCGTCGGCCGGTTCAAGGGCTGCTGTTTGGCGGCTGCAGCGTAAGTCATAGCCGGGCGACGCCATTCTTCACGTCGGGTGCGATTGACGGGGCAGACAGGAGCTAATGTTTGAAATACCTCGTCCTCAGCAGCGTCGGCTCCCTCTCGACTTACATGGCTCACATCCATGGCCATAATCTGATGCTCGCTCGGTCTAATAGTCCCGGCTGCCATGCACTGTTGTAATTCTTCTCTCACGATTGTCGTATGAGAGAAGCGAAGTCATGCTGGTCTTCCACAACCGCCATAGGGACTACATTTGGAAGTCTGTCATACTTCTTGCGTCCAACCCTCCTTTGTTGCATCTCTTCAATACGCTGGCACAACTTGATGAACTCTTCTGTCATAGCGACGTCTTTTATCAGAAGAGCTTGGTACATATCTTCTGCAATTCCCTTCATCAGGTGCGTGATTTTGTCCGCCTCAATCATGTTCGGATTGACTATGTTACACAGGGCCAAAACGTTCTGTATGTACGATTGCGTCGGCTCACCATGTCGTTGGGCCCGATTCTTCAGTTGTTCTTCCGCCGAGCGGATTTGACGCTGGCGGTCTCCAAACGTCTTTTTAAGTTCCTCCTGGAACGTCTCCCAGTCATTCAACTTGTCTTCGTTGTTTTCGAACCATTGCTGGGCTGTTCCATCCAGGTAGAAATAAACGTTGGCCAAGCACATCGTATGATCCCACCTGTTGTACTTGGCGACTCGGTCGAACCCTTTTAGCCATTTTTTGGGGTCCTGTCCAGCATCTCCAGAGAACACCGACGGGTGTCTGATGTGCAGCTGGCTTATTGCTGGTTTCGTCTCCATCGTTCTTCTGATAATACGGACTTTTGGAAGGATGTACTCGGTGTATCCCTTGTATTCCGGTTCCAGTCCGTGTAAGCGACGGCTTTTACGTTGCCTAATCGGAGCCACGGTGATGCAGCTGTTGCACAGTGTACCCGGCGCCTCCACCAAACAATGTCGCTTTGAAATGGAAACAGGCTTGACTTCGAAGGCAACTAAACACAGCACTTATACTGAAAGCACGTTTATTACGAAGTCAACATACACGCAGCACTGACTGCCTCTCAGGCAGAGTGCTCTGCTATTTATACACAGACAGAATTTACCAGAAATTAGAAGAACAGTTAACATAAGAAACAAGTAGAATTTACAAGTGAACATAAGAAAGTTGTAGAACCTTCTGGAATTGTTAATTACAAAGAAATTAATTTTTTTCCGGTGGGCGGGATTGAACCGGCGACCTGCGCCACGCCGGCAGTCGGTGTTCGTCGTCTCTCGCGGCAATATACCTCTCGTTTTCATCAGTCCATAGAGTAATGGCATCAGTTAGAAGATAATTATGGAGTGCAAATTTTTCCAGCAGATACCACGACATGAAATAAGAGATATTTTTCACCAAGACAGTATTTCTAAAATCTTACCGATTGATATATATTTTAACATTGTTCATTTAGTGCAATCCATTAACTTGAGGGAACAGTATGTTCCATTGCATGGAAAGCAAGGAAGCCCTGCTCAGCAGGAAGACGCTTACTTCATCATATATAATTACACAGTTTTCACGTTTTGCAACAAAAGACATCATACTTTATTGCGACATTTTGTTCTAAAGAGCTAGGCCGGGTGTGTTGCACAACGCCAAACTGACCTCGTCCAAAAAAGTACTTCTATTGAACGTGAAAATAATTTCTAGCTTTGCTGTTTTTCTTTCGCAAATGTAAACTCGCCTTAATTCTGTCATTCAAAATACATATTTCTTCTGGTACTTACGTCAAAAAGTAATGAGTTAACAAAGTTCCAAATAATATGTCCAGAAGCAATAACTAGTGCATAACTGTTCGCCATGTGAAAGCATGACATATTTCCAAACAGAGGACTTCATAAATTGATCCTCGCACACTTTGCTTTAATCAAGAAGTATAATTTTTTATCCTTTGCCATGTTACTTAAAAACATAACGTTTCAAAAATATTAACGAAAAAAAAAACGAAAAAAATTAAAGAAAAACGGGACAAAATACGTCCCGTATGAGTTTTGTCGGGACAAGGGGACACTTAAGCCAAATAACAGATGATCCCGTAAAAAATGGGACGTCTTGTCACCCTAGCGTAATCTACATCTTGTGAATACCGACATCGCAGGATTAGAATAGCCGGCATATTCTCCAGACGTGAACCATCTATATTAACATAAATATTCTGAAAGTCACGTTGAAGTGCATGGCAGAGGGTTCATCGAACCGTTTTATAATGTTTCTCTACAGTTCCATTCTCTAGTAGCTCACTCGAAAAAAGAAAGATCCAAATCTTTCCGCTTTCGATCTGTTTTCTCTTATTTTATTTTGATGATCATGTCTCCCTGTGTAGGTGGGTACAAACAAAATATGTTCGCATTCGGAATAGAATGTTGGTGAAAGAAATTTCGCAAACAGACTCGTTGCAATGAGTAAGGGCTTTCTTTTAATGATTTACACCCCAAGTCGTGCATCAGTTCCGTGACACTCTCTCCCCTATATAGGGATAAAACAAAACGAGCTGTCCTTCTGTGTACTTTCTCCAAATCGTCTGTCAATCCCACTTGATGGGGATCCAAATGTTCAAATGTTTGTAAATCTATCGGACTCAACTACTTGGTTATAAGTCCGTAGCTTACAAACTACTTAAACTAAGGTAAACTAACCTAAGAACAACACAAACGCCCATGCATGAGGGGGGACTCGAACCCCCGACGGCAAAAGGCCGCGCGCACTGCAGCACGGCGCCCCACTACGCACGGCTAATCCGCCGCGGACTGCGTGGGGATCCCATAATGCGCAGCAATACTCCAAAATAGGACGCACAAGTGTTGTGTAGGCAGTTTCTTTATTAGAGCTGTTGCAACTTCTAAGTGTTCTGCCGACGAAACGTGGTCTTTGGTTCGCTTTCCCTGCAATATTTTCTTTGTGTTCTTTCCAATTAAAATTGTTTGTAATTGTTACTCCTATCGAAAATGCCTGGGATACACTGGAAATAACTGTTACTGGGTGAGACAATCCACGAACCAGTCTGAGACACCCAAACTGAATCGCCCTTGAGGAGTCGACCAATCTTAACCAACAGTCCATTGATGATCTACTGCACATAATGCGACTAGGAATCCAAGCATGCACCAGAGCAAGAGGACGTGTTATCGGGTTTTAGGGGTAGTGTTGTGTGCTGCACTCTATAAGAAAATCAGATTGTCTAGGTAATTATCGTACAGCTTGTCGTTTCTGTTTTTATGAGGAACAAAGAGAACTGAAATGTTGTTTTTGTATATCCCTATTCCATTTATATGTAAAGGATCATGAATCCCAAGAATCGTGATGACTTTTTTGGTTCAGTTTATAATTCATTGATAGTTTTCCAGACATGGAGGGTATGGTTGGACACACGCCAAATTACACTAATATTTAGTGCAGGGAATACAGATGCCATCACTAAAAATCGCAAGGCACATACTCATTGTGCTCAAAAGTAGGGAAGACATAATAATTTTGATGAAATGGAAAGCTTTGGTTCATGTGAGAGAGCGGGCAAAACTCGAAATGACAAATTGTATGACAAACGATATTAGTGACTTCTGTAACACAGAAATACTGGAGTGTCTAACAATAAGGTTAGAAGATGTACCAATGAATGGCGATACCATAACCGTATTGCACAAATAAAATTTGCTTTTAAACGGAGTTCTATAACGTGCAACTGGGGGAGATTTGTAACTGTGTGTTTATAGAGTATAACTATTTACGTAATCGAAACATGGACCGAGGGGAAATTAATGAAGAAGAATATCTAAACGTATAAAATTTGATATGGTCTTGAAAATTGAGCTGACAGCCAAACACGAAAAAGTTCAAAATGTTCAAATGTTTGTCAAGCTTATGGGACTTAACTACGGGGTCATCAGTCCCTAAACTTACAAACTACTTACGAACTAGCTAATACTAAGGATGGCACAAATATCCATGCCCGAGGGGGGATTCGAACCCCCGACCGTAGTGGCCGTGCAGACCGTGACTGGAGTGCCTCAGTCCCCTCGGCCACCACGGCCGGCACACGAAAAAGTAGGTAAAAAGTAGGTCAGGAAGGTTGCCTTTGGAAAATCGTTGCCAGTAAACGATACTGGTTAGTGCGAGCTGTACTGTGTAATCCAGTAGTAGTTGTAGTAGCAAAGGGCAGGAAAAGGTAAGTATCATTTGCTAATGACAGAGACGTAGCAAATACGAAGAGGCACGTAACGGTACTAGAGCAAGCAGAAAGCTAACAGCTGTGCAAAGAAAGAGTAGCACTCTATTTTCCGCCACTGAGATTGAAGTCTAATTACAGGGGGATTTACTCGAGCACAATGTACGGCCTAATGGCTACTACGCACGCATGAGCGAAGCAGAATGGCAACAAGTCGTCTTGCCAGGCGAGGTTCGTTTTACGCTGACGATTTTTTAAAAACTTTATCTATTTGCTTGTGACCCTGTTTTTCTTTGATAACAAACCATCCAACTCCACTTGTTAGAAGAAGATAAGCAGGAATCAATACACAAATATTATTAAAAAAATTGTAATACACGTCTCCTCCTAAAATAGTAAACCGATTTAAACCAAAATTAGTACACAATTTCATTCTGTTAGTCAACAGTCGCCGTTGTGGTAAGAACCACCTGCGACATATACGTGAAAACATATGACTTCAAAACAATGAGAGTTCCAAAAATCTGTCGCATAATGCGACGCTTGTAGTCGCTAATTGAAAATTAGAGTACTTATAGATCTGCGAAATAATGTAGAGTTTCATTCCACTACGATAACGTTTTTCGATTACAACCCCAACAAAGTTACTAAAGGAAAGAACTCCATCACTTTCTACTTTCCCGCTGGTCACGCATAAGAACTACGGTATTCGGCATGAATTTATTACTTGTACACCACTAACTGTATCTGTGAATTATTTTACATATAGTATGCACATATCACACGAATGTACCTTCGAAATTAAATCATACTTCAATAGCTGTAACATCATTAAGAATGAAATCACACATGTATTTTATTACGTCTTTAGTACCATCTCTATTCACAACATATTTCGGAGACAGTTTCCTAACATTTCAATAGATGTAGGTCTACCTGGAAAAGTATGTTATTATCGTAGGACTCTGGAGATACGACATCATAAAACTGAGGTGCGGGTAAAAGAAACTGAAGTGGAGAGAAGAGAGAACTAACGCCAGGTTCTTACATGTATTAGCCAGTTTCATAATTTTGATATCGTAGAGTTGTAAATGTTCAAGCTTTAACACAATCAGAAGTAGTTTTAAAGTTAGAAAGTGAGTAAATGTTTTGAGGCACAATAACACTTAAATAATGCATACTTTATTCACAAGTTATTTGATGACTGACACCACTTAGCGATTTCCAACAAATTGAACACATAATTAAAGCCGTCTCGAAATATTTGCTTGCCAAAAATAAAGCATAAACTTTTCTTGCTTACTACATTACTACTGTGCATGTAGTAAAATTTAGGTATCAGACGTGATGTTATAATTTACTACTCTACTCCCAACGCATTCTGCAGACAGTAACGACATATACCACTCAAAGTTCCGGCAAAATAATATCACTGTTCAACACATACACGAAAAACAGCTATTTAAGGAATAAGGATGGTGGGGTACGGATAATGTAATAAACAAATGAGTAAAACTACTAAACTCGGACCCAAACATGCCTCGAGGGCCCGTCGGGAACCGACGGACCGCCGTGTCATCCTCTGGCCGAAGGCGTTACCGGATGCGGTGTGGAGGTAGGCGTGGTCAACGGCCCGCACTGCCGGCCGCTGTGTCGGTTTTCGTGACCGGAACCGCCACTTATCAAGCAAGTAACTAATTTGATCACACAATGGCTGAGTTCACCCCGCATGCCAACAGCACATGGCAGACCCGGACGGTAACCATTTTTTCCCGTCCTTTCTCTCACCAATTTACGCCTTCTTCGGTGAGCTCGATGCTATAATTACTGTTGCTGTTAACGTCCCTTGAATGAAGAGGAGTATCATTCCAGCAAGTTATAAATAACGCGTCGTAGAAAGTGTGGAAAGAGATATTCTTCTGTCAATGAGTACATATAGTTCAACATAAAGAATGGTATCTCATAACGGTATGGCTTGGTATCGTGATTATATTCAATCTTAAGAAATAAAATCTCTTCATAAGTAGGGAGTAGATAATTAAAACTCCACTGCTGGAGTTAAAACATTTTCTTAGCTGAAGGTGAAAATAAACGTTTTTGCTCCATTTCGCAGCTCCCAAAGATTAAGACAACACAGTGGAGGCCGTCATCTTCTTGACGTAAATTTGAGCCCATTTATGTCCTCAAAACAATAAAAACCTTATGATTAAAATGAAAAGGCTTCTTAGTTTCCTCAATAAATAAAAAAAAACTAAAATAGTCTTCCCAACTAAGAAGTGTTCATGGAAATTAAATTCAAGTTCCGGACACTTAAATCTGTAGAAAGGCACTTCCTGAAACACGATTCACACTTCCATGAGAAAACAAACCATCACACGAAATAAAGGGAAATTAAAATTGAAAAACTGTGGAAAGAAGTAGACCTTCCAAATCAATAAAAAAACAGTGTAACAGAAGCTACCATGCACGATATAGTAGTACGTTACAATTTCAGTTTTGTAGTAGGTGCACACAAAACACTAAACTGCTATCTATGCAGTCAGGTCATCATAACTTGTTTATATGCATGATCAAGTACAACCTGTAGAAAATTTGCATACCTATCATCATAACCAGCTCGGTCCTTTTCCTTGCACAGTTCGTCCCAGAGATAAGCCAAAGAGTCCAAGTGCCCGGTCGTCATAAGGGAAAATAGGCAGTGAACCGTGTGTCCTAGCAACCAGAGTGTTGCATTCTTCTTCGTCTAAGGATAGGGGTTTCGTTGGGGTAGAGTATCATCCTCCACTGTCACACTTTCGATGGGGAGGCGGTTGACGAGGCGAACCATGCCCCTGACGGTATTCCACACCTCCACGAACTTGGGACACACGAAACGGTGATCTATCGTGTCCTCCGCAGTGCAGATCTCACACTCGCCGGTGGGATGGTGGCGGGCGGCGTGCAGTTTGGAGTAAGTGGCCACGGTACGATTAACCACCTTGTACCACGTGGCGCGCACCGTGGCAGGAAGGACGACGGCGGAGATGTACTTCCAGACGGCTCTCCAGTCTACGTCCGGCAGGCGCGCCTCCCACCTGTTCCTGTCGGGAGTCGCTCGAAGTTCCTCTAGTAGCTTGCGGACGTCGTTGGCTCTCAGGGTGGGTCGCGAGATGTAGCTACTGTGAAGAACGAAGAGGCGGACGTACCGGAGGGGAGGAGGAATGCCGACGAGAGACACGGGGGCGGCGAGTGAGGGCGGCCGGTACCTGCCGAGGAGCGCGCCGGTGGGGCCGGCGGGCGACGCGCAGGCCACGGCGCGGGTCCTCTTCAGGAAGAGCGCGGCGCACTTATAGTGGAAGTTGGCCAGCCCGAGGCCGCCCTCCGCCGGGGGCAGGGTGCAGGTGGCCAGGGAGACCTTGAAGAACTCGCCCCTCCACAACATCCAGTACACGGCACGTTGGATGGCGCGTTCCAGCTCTGTCGGTACCGGCAGGATCTGCGCCAGGTACCACGCCCTGGTGAGGATGTTGGAACTGATGACCGCCACCCTGTCGGGCAAGGCCAGGTTTCTTGCCGCATGGATTTTACTGACGGCACGGACCTTGTACAACGTACTGCGCGAGTTGAGGGCACCCATCCGCTGGGGACAGGCCGTCATAATGACTCCCAACACCTTGTGTTGCAAGCAGGTGGAATTCCAGCCCCGATGTTCAGTCTGGAAGCGACGCGACAGTGGCAGGAGGACCGTCTTTGTTGGACTGACCACCCCTCCCGTGGCCCTTTCGTAGTGTCGGAGGACTGTTCGTAGCCTGTCGATGTCTTCTGGACGTTCGATGAATTCCCCAAGGTCGTCGAGGTAAGCGCGGCAGACTAATCGACTAGTGCCGATGCCGATACCACTGCATTCCTCCGAGATGTAGCGGAGGAGGGGGTCGAGGGCGATGGCGTACAGGGCCATAGACACAGGCAGCGCTGGCGCACCGGCTGATGGAAACCCGTTCCGTCCGTGACCCATTAACGTTGACGCTCGACGTGGCCGTGCGCAGCATATTGCGAACCATGGCGGAGAACTTCATCCCAAATCCCATTCTTGCCATGACCTTCATGAGGTAAATGTGGCTGATTCGATCGAAGGCGTTCTTGAAGTCCACAAGTAAGATTGTTGCACTGTTCATTCGATCGCCTTTAACTGAGCCTATACAGTGCCTATAGGCGAGGACTGCATCTAATATATTTTTGTCAGGGACGGCACACGACTGATATTCACTAATCACTTGCGATAACATGGGTTTGAAACGGCTGGCGATGCAGCGAGCTATAATCTTATAGTCCGTGTTGGGCAAAGTAATGGGTCGCACAGTGTCAATACTTGGTATGGCATTGGATTTTGGTACAAGTATGATGGTACCTTCAGTGAAGGCCGGAGGTATAGTGACACCATTCTGAATTTCGTTTGCGATGGTCTTTAGGACGTCACCAACAAGATAGAAATATTTGTGATAAAATTCGGCGGGGAGACCATCGATGCCGGGGATTTCCCTTTAGGGTTGAGTTTGACAGCGTCTTCCAATTCGTCGAGCTTAAAAGGTTCAATGATGCGCGCTCTGTCAGCCCTGGTTAGAACATGCGGAACTTTCCGGATGCGCGCGTAAGGATCCCGCGTCGACGTCGTTGTCAGTGAACAGCTGTTGGAAGTAGCCGTGCACATCCTGCTTGATAACTCTAACGTCCGTCGTGCATTGCCCGTTGCGAGTGACCCACGAGTCGATATGGAGTATCTCCCACCTCTTCTGTTCTCTGTTAAGGTGGTACACGGACAAAGGTTCGCCCCTGACGGCCCCGACGGGCTGACTGCGAACGACCGGTCCACCGCTGCGGCGCCGAAGGACGACCATGAAGCGCGCCTTGTAGCGCTTGAAGTCGGGCAGCAGGTCGGGGCGGTCGGTGACGCGCATCGCGATGTCCTGCAGGCACTGCTGGTAGAAGCTGGAGGTCGCCCTGCGCCAGTGCGCCGCCTCGCCCCGCAGTAGCTGACGCCAGACGGTTTTGAGCTTCGTTGTCAACCTGTCGTCGTCGAGGAGGCTGCAGTTGAACTTCCACAGGTTTCGGCGATGTGCGGTGGGAAGTGTGGGCAGCGCAACGCGTAGGATGTAGCTGCAATGGTCGGAGGATGCGTTTGGCTGGACGACGGTCGCCGCGACGTGGCCCGCGAGGGAGGTCGACACATAGATCCGGTCGAGCGGCTGTGGCCCGTCGGGTAGAAGTACGTGTACTCCGTCCTGAGCGGGTTCAGCACGCGCCACGAGTCCTTCAGGCGGTAGCTGTCGACCAGGAGGCGCAACTCCTGGCTTCTGTTCGGTCGGGGCACCTGACCGACGTCGACGAGAACGGCGTTGAAGTCGCCTCCCATAACCAGTTGGCCAGTATTGCGTCGCAGGAGTTGGCAAACCTCTTCTCCGTAAAAGAGGCGTTTCGCAGATTTATCGGAGCAGGGGGCATACACGTTCAGAAACAGAATACCATTAATATTACAGACTACCACGTGGCCGTTTGTTAAACATTCGATATCCCGTGCCATAAGGTCAGGACAAAGTAAAATAGCAGTTCCGGTTTCACGTTCCGGGGGCACATTATCAATAATCGTAAACTTGCTTATATAACTTCCTGAAGAAAGGCGACGTGACATTTGTGAAACAACAAAAAATCTTCAAGTGCCAGTGCTTTATATTGGTTGGTCATCTTGTTAACATTAACTGTTATTACGTTGCAAAGTCTGGTGTTAAAAGTCATAACAAAAAGAGACACATATATTACTAAAAACTGTCCAGTCTAAATAAAAAAATAAAAAAAAGACAACAAAGAGTCAAAAACGCTGCTGGAAAGCAATAAAAATCCACCATAGCAGTACCCAGACTGAACACAAAGTGAAACAGCAGTACCCAGACTGAACACAAAGTGAAACAGCAGTATAGTCAGTGCTGGACAGACACAAACACCACGCACGTTCGCTGGCATTATAGCAGACATGTAATAAAATGTCACGTGACACACGAGGAATGACCCCAAAAAGCTATGTTTGCTCGCAAAAGTTGTTCGACATATGAGTTCCCACAGACACACACATCCATAAGCGTAAAACACAACATTCGAAACATCCTACACAGAATGTACGAACCCCTATCCAATATAAATCATAATTACCCAGAAACACAGGAATAATGTAGTAAAAAAAGTGTCGTAAGATGATATCATGACGCATTGTCACGGTCACTGTATAGACGCGCCAGTAGTGTCGGGCGCGCCCCCTGGTGTCGCCCCGCGTCCCTCGCTACTGGCTGGGCGCGGGCAGCGGCCGCTCCTTTCCGGAGTCCTGCGCAGCTTCCGCCATCGGCACATCTGCACGAGGGTTCGTGCCGGAGTCGAGTCCAGACGTCCGCACTCGTCGCCCCGTACTTTCCTTCAGTTTCCTCTTCCCAGACGACTGCAAAGACGTAGGGTTCTGGTGGGGCGAAGCGTCCATCTTCTCGTCGAGCTGCGAGGTCGACTTCTCCAGGAAGTCCTTCAGCTGCCGCACGGTCTGCTCGAGCTTACCGGCCGAGGAGCCGGCCCGGTGGTCGGGTCGGCTCTGCGCGTCGCCGGGCCGCTGCCGACGTGCCGGGTTCGAGTCCCGCGCGGCGTCCCTCGTGGAATACAACGCTGTCTTGTGGCGAGGCCTGTTCCTGCTGCTGCTGTTGCGTGACTTGTACCTCCTTCCGGGGAAGGGGCTGCGACGCATCCACTCGGCACGGCGCACCTCCGGGGAGCGGGAGGCGCTGCTGCTGCGGGGGCGGTGGCGCTGCGCGCTGCGGTCGCGCCGCGGCTTCGGTTCCTCCTGGGCGACGGGGGCGGCGCCTGCTCCATCGGAGTGTCGTGGTCGGGCAGCTGGGCAGTCGGCTCTTCAATCGAAACTGCGGGGGTGGCCGGTTATTCGGCCTCGGGGTCGGACGGTCTCTCCTCCACATACTCGGGAGCAGTGGACACTGCGGGGACGGCGACGGCTTCCGCACGATGCTCAGATCCGGGCTCGGCGGCAGACACCTCGGGAACGACGCATTCCGTGGCGGGTTCGAGTCCTGTGCTCGCGTCGGCTTCCTGCAGGGGTTGCTCGGCCTCTGCGTTCCGTTCGGCGTCGACGTCGTCCACCCACGACAGGTGCTGTGCTGCGCCGGTCTCTTCCGCGGCCATCGGCACCTCTTCAGTAGCGGTAACGTCGTCCTCTGCGCGTCACGCGGGGGAGGGTGCGACGCCGAGGGCGACCGATGCGTACGTTGCGCCGCCGTTGCCGTCCGGCAGCTGCACGGGGCCCTGCCTGCGAGGACTCTTGTTACGCATGTGGCAGACGGCGAGGCAGAACGAACATGTCTGCGGTTGGCCGCCCATCATGAGGAACGATGGAATGTGTTGTCGTACCACCATCCGGACGCTGCGGATGCCGTTCTCTACTTGATATATATAGGCCGCAGACCATCTTTCCTTGGTCACGGAGTACACGGTTCCGTACGGCGCCAAACTGCGAGAGATGGTGTGATTCCTCGTCTCGAACGGCAAGTTGAAAACTCTGACAGTTCTAAGTCCGAACCCTGCATGAGAAAGCTGTACGCTACTCACAGTACCGTCAAGATGTTTGAAGGAACGAGTACCTCCGTTTGAATTCACTAGTTCGTTACACATTTAGGAGGTCGGTAATTTCAGAAATAACGCGTTTAGAAAAACTTCTAGTTGCAAGCCGAGAAGATCGGTTTCCGAAATGTTCAGTTCTTCCAATATCCACCGATGAATTTCGTACGCGGAGGGGCGGGGAATAGAACGATTGAACGTACACTGAATATTGTTCTGTCTGTCTTCGGAATCCATTACTTACAAACAGGTGTTAAACACCAAACAAGGAAAGGCCGCGAAGACCGCCACCGGCCGCCTCGAAGCACACTTGTTTACACTACCCGGAGCGCACCGCAGCCCAGACAAGTGCTAGCCAAGACCGACAGTGCTTAACTTCGGTGGTCTAATGGCATCCCGTGTATCCACTGCTGGTGGCGCCGCTGCTGCAGTTGACGTTTACCTGCGCTCAATACTAACCAGGCGCATCTCTCGTAGTCGCAAGCGCATGATGGGCATTTCACATCATTTGGATGTTTCCTTCAGGATTAGAAAGTCTGAAGATGGCTTTGTAAGCCGAAAACCAGTTAAATAAATAAAACTAAATTTGTATAACACACACAAAATTGTGATTTTAATTAAATACGATGATTTACTACCATGAACCGTTATCAATAGAACACTTCCAGCCGTTAACGCTACGCTTAGTCTTTTTTAACCAATTCCGATACTCCATTACGTCGCGGTTTCTAGGAAGGCGCTTCCGGCGCGGCGAAGTGCATTGAGGTGTTATGCTCCTATGCGAGATGCCGTTCCCCGTCAGGGTTCCAATCCTCCCTCGGGCATGAATGTTTGTGCTGTCTTTAGTATAAGGTAATTCATAAGTAGTTTGTAATTTTAGAGACTGATGACACTACAGTTAAGTCTCATAAGCTTAACAAACATTTGAACATATAGGCGAAGCGTGAAGGGGAGGAGCTACGGCCGAGCGCCAACAGTGGAGCCTGCGGGATTAACATTGTGTAACTCACGGCCAGCCACGCGCCTACAGAATTAATATTAATGGCTGTTAGTGCAGTAATAGATGGGGATACGCAGAACGGCTGAAAAAGGTTCCTCCTTCCTACCTGACGTGGACTATAGTGGTTATAGTGCTTGTCCAACAAACAGGAGGTTCCAGTTTCGAGTGCCGTAGCGGCTCAAATTTTTAATTCATTGCCTGTCCTTCAATTTAACATCTTTGATATTTCCAGAATGAAACTTTCACTCTGCAGTGCGCTGATATGAAACTCCCTGGCAGATTAAAATTGTGTGCCGGAACCGGGACTCGAACCTGGGACCTCTGCCTTTCGCGGGCAAGCGCACTACCGACTGTGCTATCGCGACACGACTCACGCCTGCACCATATCCTTTCTTCCAGGAGTGCTAGTCTTGCATGGTTCGCAGGAGAACTTCTGTGGAGTTTGGAAAGTAGGAGGCGAGATACTGGCGGAAGTAAAGTTGTGAGGCGGCATCGTGAGTCGTGTCGGGATAGCACAGTCGGTAGTGCGCTTGCTCGCGAAAGGCAAAGGTCCCAGTTCGAGTCCGGTTCCGGCAAACAATTTTAATCTGCCAGGAAGTTTCATCTTTGATATTGATGAAATAGATCTCGTGTGAACAGCCTGGTGTGCGTGTTTGTATAGGACACAATATTTCGGCAATCGACCATGTTACTATCATCAGGTGTGCTGATGTACTACCATGGGGGCGGCCTAGGTGGGGTATATATCAGATTCCCCCCTCCTCTTACAGACGCTCGCGCCCTATATGACAAGGACAGTCTCCAACAGGAACTGGACCCTCTGAAGTCTGTGGTTTTGAAGAACGGTTACACGGAAGGGCAAATCTGGAAAGCTCCACGTCCTACAGCACAACGAACGGAAACTGGTGATGAACCTGTGGAAAATACGGCCATGGCTTTCATTCTGTTTTGTGAGGCCTTATCCGGTAAAATTGGACGTATTTTACGCAGATACCAAGTTAAGGCTATCTTCTGCCCTCCGGTAAAAACCAGAGCACTTCTTGGCAGTGTTATGGACGACCTGGTTCTAAGTAAATCAGGGGTTTACAAGATTCCATGTAATGTGGTCAGGAATACATAGGTCATACTATTAGCAGCATTGAAGAATGATGCCGCAAACACCAAAGGCACACAAGATTTCACCAGCCAAATAAATCGGCAATCGCCGAGCATTGCCTGTCCAACCTCCACGGTATGGATTATGACCAGACCAAGGTGCTAAAACAAACTTCTAAATACTGGGACTGCATCATCAAAGAGGCTATAGAGATCAGAATAAGGAAACCAAAACTGAATCGAGACAACGGCTATTTTCTTAGCAAAGACTGGAAACCCGCAATTACACGGATTAAGACGAAGAATGAAAAATCCCATAGTGTACTGGCATTGAGGGCGGGGGGAGAAACAGATGGAACGCCACCGCCGACGGACCCCCCTGGCCGCGGACCTGGACACCTAGGAGGGAACGCCCAGACGACGGACAAGAGGCGGCTGGATGTGAACCATGTCAGTACATCAGCACACCTGATGATGGCAACATGGCCGAGTGCCGAAATATTGTGTCCTATGCTCACACACACACACACACACACACACACCATCCTGTTCACCCGAGGAATTGAATATTGAATATTGAAAATTGAATATCTTTGATATTGCTGGGGTGCTGTTTCCCTACTGGAGAGCCTCGGCAACGTTGATACGTATTCATAGAGGGGAACATGAGGCAGAAGTGAAGTCTGAGTTGCGGAGGCAAACGTGCTTTAAGACAGACCGTGCAATATTATCATCTTCAGCACACAAATTATGATGTGTTCAGTTGCATCCAGTAAACAGGGTCTATATTGCTTAAGTAGTATGACGATACTTCTGTGTGCGACCTGCCTAACGATGTTTCACATTCAGGCATCAGCATAAAATTAATATTACAGCCGTTGGCCCAGATGATCTCTCTTCAAGATGAACATTCAAGGAATCAGTGAAAATTTGTGTGCTGAGCAAGAATCTGAAGATGATAATCTTACATTATCGGAAAGTGGTCAAACTAAAAATTTAGCCGAATATCCGGGTTTCTTGCCGATATATTTATCAATCACTTGGAAAATAGATTCTTCTCAGAAAATCCAGAAAGAGCGGACAAAATTATATACTATTTTAGGTATGTTGATGACACTCTACTATTAGTAAAAGGCAATGAGGACGACATCAACACTTTAGTGTCGATTTACAATAACTTACAGGAAAACATGAAATTCACATGTGAAGTTGAAACAAACAATTCCATTAATTTCTTAGATCTGTCAATCCGCAACAAGAACGGCAGGCACTCATTCGGGATTTTTCGCAAAAAAGAGAAAAAAAAAAAAAAAAAAAAAAAAAAAAAAAAAAAAAAAAAAAAAGAGAACCCTTACACAGATGGGATTCTAAATTTTACATCAAACCGTCCAATTCAACATAAGAAAGCTTTGTTTCACTTTCAAATCAGTCGTTTGTTTCAAAAGTTTCAAAACATGGCTAATAACTATCCACAATGCTTTGTGAACAACCTATACACAAATATCGCCAATAAAACATTGTGGTGGAAAAAAAACTAGCTTCATTAATTTATCCTGTTATGATAAAATGAGCACGAGAATCGCATCTGTGTTCAAAAAGTATAGGGTAAAAATAGCTTTTGCAACCACAAATAACTTAGTCAACATACTCGAGCACATTGTAGACAATATTAATCAAATCCACGCTTCAGGTGTCTACGATGCCAGGACTGTGGGGCATGTTATGCAGGACAGACAGGAAGAAAACTAGAAACAAGGTTTGCCGAATACATCGCAACTGAGAGAAAAAACGCAACCGAGAGATCAAGCATGGCAGCCCATCTGCTTGAAACAAAGCACCAGATACCAAGCATAACAAATAATGTGAGGTTGCTGCATAGGGCTGAGAGGGAAGATTTCTAGATCTAGAGCTTGAGATCTTTTGTCACCAAAGATCCGTGGGACGTAACCTACTTAATGACCAAGTTACTATGAAAAATACAACCTTTTGAGAATTTTTTGTGTAACAATAAACAAAAATTCGACCCAGGAGGGACGCAGTAGATCTTCTTTCCTTACCAATATGAAGCAGCCATTGATATATCTCTATATGAATACTATAAATAGAAATTCCGTAAATAGAAAAGAGATTTACTTTATATATTTTGGAATGTATTAACTATTTTACGACTTAAAAAAACCAGTCTAAACAAACCGTTAATTGAAAACTTTACATTGTTGCATACAGTTCCATTTCACAAGTTGTAACCCACTTTACTGGCAACAGTATTACGTCTAACTGCGGAAAACAATGTATTACAGACCATCTATGAGGATTATACAATGCACATGCATAACATACTGATATAAAAATGTATGGTATGTAAACTACATCTTGTTGACTCTTTTCTAATTTGTCAACGTTATATTTCATGTAATGTATGTATACAGACAATGTCTTCTTGTTAATTTAGCATTGATAATGGCAAGTCACTTGCCGAAATCTAGATCTGCAAAATAAAGCAATTTCTTACAAATAACGACTGATTGCTGCAAAACACCGATTTGGATAAATATTTAACTGCTGAAGGTGTTTGTTTACATAAACTTAATATTACAACCGTTGTCACTACATAGCTAACCAGCTATGAACTTTTTGTTGCTGGTAGTACATAATAATTTTAAGTATTTTTTCAGTATTTTTCTCCGTATATACGCACTATACATTAATCGTGGTAGTTTTTACAGCTTCATTTAAAAAGTCATGCATTAAAGAAGTGGTTTTCAATCTTCTAGGTAGTGGGACCCACAAAGTTTTTGGATAATTTTTCGCAACCTAGTATATATACTTTTTATGGATTCAAAAGACGACTACTTCGTCCAGTTAAAGTTTTATACAAAAAATTAAATGGGAAACTCAGTGTGTGAGATTTTTAAATCCTAGTACTTATGGCATTTTCCATGTCTTAACCAAAGCTTGTTGGTTTTAAGCGTAAATCAGTATCTATGAATTTGTTCTTCTTTATAAAGAATAACAAAAAGAGCCTCAGAAATTACTTGCGGATCCCATTAATTGCTTCAAAGTTATTTCTGCATGCATTCTGTACTGTTGATTTAAAATGAGATGAGCCTTGAGTCTTTAAATAAATTGTTCTAAGAAGAAACACACGTTTGTTCCATCAGAAAGTCTTACTCAGTGGTTGACAGTTTAAGCTTTTTAAGGTTGTACTTACCCATAACAATTAATTGCCAATTATTGGCAACCAAATAGCAAGATAAGAACCAATATTAAATAATAATCCTAGCAAGACAATCAAATTCCGCTTGGAGCAGCGTGAAAATATTAATCCACAATGACTTAAACATTGGTCCATAACCATTATCATTTGAAATAAGGAAGCAATTGAGCTTAATTGTGATTTTTCGTTAAGGGATGGAAAACATCATGAAACCTAACTGAAAACACGGCTATGCCCGGCCTTTCTCTCTGTCCATGTCCTTTTTTTTTTTCATCTAAAAACATGCTATATTTATCGGAGAATAAATAAGAAATAAGGCTGTCTCGCATACTGTACAAAATTATAAGTGTAGTAGGCCTATTAAAAAAAAAAAAAAGGAGAAAAAAGATAGTAATCAAAATTGAGTTCTATGTTGTACAACGGTACAATTATTCAGGTATATATTCATTTGTATAAGTGCTATATGTCTATAAAATCTGTTGCGAATATAATTAGTGGTAAAGAAGTAATAGATTACTTAGTGCGTAATCGGGCGATTTTCCATACAAATTACAGTTTATATGCTCCTATCTCATGAACTACGTGTCTTACTGTGATACTATCGAAGGTACGTTCAGCTGTATGTGTTTATCCTGTCTGTAAAATTTCCTGCGACTACAATTTGTAGTGTAGAAATTATAAAGTGTAACGTCATACCGAATGCCGTAGTTTTAGTTCATGAACAGCGGAAAAGTAGTAAGCGTGAAATATTTTTCCTTTCAGTTTTTTTATGTGGTTGTCAGCGAGAAAAAGTTTAATAAACGTTTGAAATTTTATTTCAAGTTTGTTGCAAGTGGCTCAGTACTGTCATTCTCATACAGTGTATTTATAAAGTTTCGTAGCATTATGTGGCAGTTTCTTGCAACTCTTATTGTTTATGCCGTTATATCTCCTGAACTATGAGTCGTATGTGGCTCGTACTCCTACAGCTATTGTTATCTCACGTAAAGAATATGTGTACCGAAATTGGTTGAAATAGGTCCCGTGGTTTAGGAGAAACTGAGCAGCATTGTCGCTTAATGCAGCAGTATTTTAAGCATCTCATTGTTTATGACGTCATATCATGTTAACTATGTGTTGTACGTGATTCTTACTCTTAAAGCGACCGTCCTCATAGATTGCAGCTTACGTGCACAACATTTCATAAAGATTGGAACATGGCCGAGGGGACTGAGGCTCTCCAGTCACGGTCTGCACGGCCACTGCGGTCGGGGGTTCGAATACCCCCCTCGGGTATGGATATTTGTGCCGTCCTTAGGATAAGGTAGTTGATAAGTAGTTTGTAGGTTTAGGGACTGATGACCCCGTAGTTAAGTCCCATGAGCAATACAAACAAACAAACAACAAAGATTGGAACAAAACTGTAGATGTGTATGCAATACGAACACACAAACATTCGGACACTCTATATATAACTTCCCCGGGTATTTATCTATTTATTCCTGCCATTTTCAGGTATAGATTCAGTTGTATAAGAGCTGTATGTCTGTAAAATAACTCGGGAATACAATTAGTAGTAAAGAAGTAATAAAACGTGGTGCCTGATGGGTCGGTTTTCCATGAACATTAATGTTTATGTGCTCAAATGTCATGGACTACGTGTCGTACTGTGATACAATTAAGACGGTAGACTCAACTATATGTGTGTGTCCTATCTGTCAAATTTCCTGCGGGTGCAATTTGTAGTGTAGAAAGTATAAATTGTAATGTCATAACGAATTGCGTAGTTTTAGTCCATAAAGAGCGTAACGTTACTGTTTAGGTGCTCATATCTCATGAACTACGTCTCTTACTGTGATACAATTTCGAAGGTACATTCAACTATATGTGTGTCTACTGTCTGTAAAATTTCCTGCGTCTGCAATTTTTAGCGTATAAATTATAAATTATACCGAATGCCGTAGTTTCAGTCCATGAACAGTGAAAAATTAGTAAGCGGAAACTTTTTTTACTTTCAATTGTTTGAAGTGGTTGTCAGCGACAAAAAGTTTAATAAAGGTTTGAAACTAAGTTTAAAGTTTGTTGCAAGTCGCTAAGTACTGTTATTCTCATATAGTGTATTTATAAAGTCTCGTCGCATTATATGGCAGTTACTTGGAACTCTTATCGTTTATGGCGTTAATCTCTTGAACAATGTGTTGCATGTGGTTTGTACTCCTACAACAATATTATTATCTCACGTAAGAAATATGTTACCAAATTTGGTTGAAATCGGTCAAGTGGTTTAGGAGAAAATGAACAGCATTTTCGCTTACTGCAGCAGTTTTTCGCGCATCTCAATGTTATGGCGTCATATCTCGTGAACAATGTGCTGTACGTGATTCTTACACTTACGGCGACCATCCTCATGGATTGAAGCTTATGTGTTCAAAATTCCATAAATATTGGAACAGAACTGTAGATTTGTATGGAACAATTAGATACAAACATATGGACACTCTGCTTTTTATATTAAAAGATAATAAAGTGTTATAAAACACATTTTCAGTTTAGTAAAACAGTAATAAGGACAGTTATCAACTCACTGCAACGACGTGGCGACGAGCTGCGACAGGCACACACAAAAGAGACACACATACAACACTTTCAGCAATCGGTCATGACCTTCTCCAGAAAATAGAACACTCGCGCAATCACACAGGCACACAACACAGTCACACAACCATCACCTCCGGCTGCCGCACTTCGACACTTGTATGTGTGTGTCTTTTGTATGTGCCTGTAGCTGCTCGTCGCCACGTCTTTGCGGTGAGTTGATAACTGTCCTTATTATTGTTTCATTAATTCCAACCTGGACTTTCCATTATTACATTTTCACTGTTAAGTTCGTAACGTTTGTTGAGCTCGGCTGGCGATCCACCTGGGCAAATATGCGACCCACTAGTGGGTCCCCGACCCACAGATTAAGAACCACTGCATTAAAGGGTTAATTTTCATGTTAAATATAGTTTTTTGTGTTACCAATAATAATTGTATATTCACAGAATGTATGACATCAACTGCGATTGGGCAAAGCTGAAAATGTGTACGGAGCCGGGATTCGAACCCGGGTATCCTGCTTTCTAGGCAGTTGCGCTGACCCCTACACCACTGGGGACACAGTGATCATCGCACCTGGAAGGACTATGTAAACGCGCCTCCCGTCAGATACAAATTCCCAGCTTCGCCCTGCGACAGTACTCAAACTCGTAGTTATGGAACTAAGTCCCGTAACAGTAAGGGCTTCAAACTTGCCCACCCGCCCCCACTAACGATAGGATCATTGCCCGTCACCGGCATATTATATATATATACATACGAGAGCGCCACTGTATCTGACGGGAGGCGTGCATGGGTAGTCCTTGCAGGTGTGGTGATCACTGTGTCCCCAGTGGTGTAGGGGTCAGCGCAACTGCCTAGAAAGCAGGAGACCCGGGTTCGAATCCCGGCTGGGTACACATTTTCAGCGTTGCCCAATAGCAGTTGAAGTCATATATTCTACGAATATTAAATAATAACAGCTGCAGGATCAGAATGTGACGTCTGTTCTTTCCAAACAGACGCCACATGTATATATATTTTATTTTTATATTTTTAAGTCACCCATACGCATTTCGCCTTTCTTTCAAGGCATCATCAGTGGGTGTCCTGAAATATTTACATCTTTTTGTTTACACATATAGTTTAGGTCTCTTACATATCTACAAAACATTTCATTTCTGATTTAAAACAGTTCGTTGTTTGGTATAAAATGGTGTGCTTACAGCACTTGCTACTCCACTTCAGTCAGTTTTAAATCAGAAATGAAATGTTTTGTAGATATGTAAGAGACCTAACGTATATGTGTAAACAAAAAGATGTAAATATTTCAGGACACCCACTGATGATGCCTTGAGAGAAAGGCTAAACGCGTATGGGTGACTTAAAAATATAAAAATAAAACCCTTCATTCACAGTAGCAAAAGGCGTTTATTTTAAAAGCCTTACAGTGAAATACAATTCAGCTGCTGCTCAAAATGGCCACTGCAAGCAACGTAGTTCATAAGTAGTTTGTAAGTTTAGGGACTGATGACCCCGTAGTTAAGTCCCTTAAGCTAAACAAACATTGGAACATTTTTGAGTTTGTAAGTTTAGGGACTGGTGACCCCGTAGTTAAGTCCCATAAGTTCTACAAACATTTCAACATTTGTTCCGAAAGAACAGACGTCACTTCTGATGCTGCAGTTGTTATTATTTAATATTCACAGAGTGTATGACATCAGCTTTGCCCAATCGCAGATGATATATATTCTGTTCTTTCGGAACAGACGCCACATGTATATAAATAATTATTGTGTCGTAGCTGTACTGGTTACAATGGGTCGCGTAATTTTTCAGGAAAAGACTGGAAAACAGTGGACTAGAAGAAAAGGCGACGACCGCGTGTGCGCCTGACGGGCCTTACCGACTCGTCATCGACGTCGTCGTCGCTGTCGGCCTGCTGGGCGGCGCGGAAGGAGCTGCGGAAGCGCTGCCAGACCCAGGAGACGGGCGCGGGCAGCATGCGGGCGGCGGGGGCGGCGGGGGCGGGGGCGGGCGCCGCCCATGCGGCGTGGGCGGCGGCGAGCGCGGCGGGCGCGGCGGCGGCGGCGGAGAGCGCGGGCAGCAGCGCGCCGCCCAGCGGGCCTGCGGGCCGCCACCGGCCGCCCGCGCCGCCCACGCGGGGCGCGACCTCCGCCGTGCGGGCAGCTCGCGCGTGCACCGCTGCTCGCTCTGCCGGGCAGGAGACTCGCGTATTTTCGTCGCCGCCCCAGCAGAGTGCACAGTAGCCGCGTGTCGACGCTGGCGAGAGGGGCTGGCGTCGTGGCGGCGGTCGGCGAGCCACTGGCCACCAGGAATGCGCGGCCCGCGGCCATCGATCCCTCGCACGCCGATACCGCCCCCACCCCCTGCACTCCGCCCTGACACCTGTCAAACGTGCGCACGCACCCTGCGCGGCCGTGCAATTTCTCGTCCCGCACAGGGCTATGTACAAGGGCTGGCTCACGTAGCCGCTGGATGTGGCCAACACCACCTAGAGAGAAGGGCGCGGCGCTCTCGTGCGACGTCACGCTGTGTAGGCATCGTTGGCGCAGCTGACTGGCTGTATTCTTCGACATAGTGGGCCGTGCCCCGAAGGCGACGCGAACGATGCCTACACTGCGTGACGTCGCACGAGAGCGCCGCGCCCTTCTCTCTAGCTGGTGTTGATGTGGCCCCGGCCCACTGACGATGTGACGTCACGCGGGTACATGCACCACGTCGTGCGGCAGCGCTAAGCTGTAACTACCGTTTTAACGGCGATTGTTTTCAGTATGTGTTACACGTGATTTTTACCTGAAGGCAAGTAAACCGTTAAGGTGAAAATGAATATAGTATTAAATATGTGGTACATATATTGCATAAGATTACTTATTCCGCGACTTCAATCATTTGTTCATTTTTTATATTGATTTTATTTTATTTGATTTTCTCAGGGAAGCCAAAACAGTCTTAGTCCAACCCGCCACTTCCCAAACCGAAACTAAGTTTATTATGCGGTATCTCTCTCTGTATATCTAGTAAAGCCAACCAATGCCCTTGAACAGTGCAAGGAGTCCCTTTAACAGTTCTTTATTAGACACAATTTCTTCGCGTCTGGTTGTCCCAAATGTTCTGTGCCTTTTACCCTCCAATGCAATGCATTCGAAAATTACCGTCTTCACAGATCTTACATTTAGGATCCTCTTCTGTTATTCCCATTGTATATAGGTGTTTTTTTTAAATTCCCATGGCCTGTCAGCAATCCAACCATGAGTCTAATCTCTCTCCTGTTCAGGCCCAGGATTGCAGAGCTTCTTTTTAAACATGGCTTTGGCATCATTGCCTACCCCTTTTTTGTTGATAGACTTTGGTACAATATTCTATGTGATTTCTTCTGAGCCAGTTACGTAGTCCCAATTTGATCATTGCCTTGGTGATTGTCAGGACAGGTTCCGGTCCAATAAATGGAGCCTCTGGCCCCATCCTCGCTAATCTGTCGGCATGTTCGTTGCCACTGATTCCCGAGTGGCCAGGGACCCACAATAGGTTTACTCTATTGCTTTCCCCTAGCTCCACCAGAACCCTGTGATATTCTGGAACAATTTTAGACCTTGTTGCAGGAGCTACCAGTGATCTCAGGGCTGCCTGGCTGTCTGAATAGATATAGATGCTACGGTCTTTGTTGCACCTACGTAAATTCTCCTCCACACACGCCCTGGTGTCAGTGATTTCGGCCTGGAATACTGAGGCCAGTTTCCCTAGAGAGATGACGCCCTACAGTCTTGGCTACCCCCCGTATACCCCGGCCCCAACGCCTTGGTCTGATTTTGACCCGTCAGTGAACCAGAAAATATCCCCCGTACGGTGTCGATCTATTTTCTCCCACTGCTCCCTATTTCCAATTGTTATATTGAAGCAGTATGGGGTTATAATATAGTCGGCTGGCATTTCCCCAACCTTCCCTATATTTACCTCACTCACTATTTTAGTGTGTGATTCTGGATATCCCAAAGAGTTCCAGTTTTTGACAGTTTTGAGTCTGTATGCACCAGCCGCTGCCTCCATTTTGACCCAAAGGTGTAATGGGGGCATATCCAACATGGTTTCCATCCCAGCAGTTGGTGTGCTGCTGATTCCGCCTGTTATGGCTAAGCAGGCTAATCTCTGCACCTTACCAAGCTCCTTAGAAGCAACCTGCTGTTCTACCTTCTTCCACCACACGACCGCCCCATAGGTGATCCTGGGTCTAATCACTGTGGTGTATATCCAGTGCATATCCAGTGCAGGCCCCAATTTTTGCCACAAGCTCTCCTGGTACTTAGCAGAGTACCTTTTGCCCCGGAGCAAATAATCCTAATGTGAGGGGTCCATGTCAGTTTCTCATCTAGGGTAACCACTAGATATTTCACTGTCCCCTTCACAGGCAGCGCTTCATTGAAAAGCTTTAGATTCCAACTTGAAAGTTGGATATGCTTCTTTGTGAATGGTACAACAACAGTCTTCTTAGGACTAACCCCCAGATCCTGTTTTCTGCACCAGTCTTGCACAATGTCCAACGCACCTTGTGCCATATTCTTGACTGTGTCAACAAATTTGCCAAGTATTACTGTGACAAGATCATCTGCGTATCCTTGGCAAAAGGATACATGCACCGTGTCGTGCGGCAGCGCTAAGCTATATTTTAACGGCGATTGTTTTCAGTACGTCTTACACGTGATTTTTACCTGAAGGCAAGTAAACAGTTAAGGTGAATATGAATATAGTATTAAATATGCGGTACATATATTGCATAAGATTACTTATTCCGCGACTTCAACAATTTGCTCATTTTTTATTACTTTTAACTTATTTTACTCGAGAACAACTGAACGCATCGTGATGCGGTTTGTTTCAAATTGGAGAACTCAGATATATCTAAACAAAAGTCCGCGAGAGCATGTGTCTAACTTTTACAACTGGATCATATTTACAATTTTTCTCTCCAAAGGCGCTGGCGCCGGATGGCTTCAGACTACATGAATAGTGATTGCAGGAGATCTATAAAAGTTGTACATATGCTCTCATGGACGTTTATTTAGATCTATAAGAACTCTACAATTTAACAGAAACTGCATCACGATACGTTCATTAATTCTCGAGTTAAAGAATTTTAAAGATTACCCGTGCGAATCTGGGGCCTGTGAAAGTAACAATTATCGTCATTATCAATAAACTTCTTCGGGGTATGACACGGCGTCGTCATTTTATAAACTCTACCGACGTTTCGCCCACTGTTGCAGGGGGCCTTCAACAGACTCTGATGAAGGCCGCCTGCAACAGTGGCCGAAACGTCGGTACAGTTTATAAAATGACGACGCGGTGTCATACCCCGAACAATTTTCTTGATAGTGACAACTGCCGCAGAAGCCTACGTTCGTAATTATCGTCATATATCAATAAATTTGTACAAAACCTTTACACTTTATATACGTAATTCATTACATCGAAAAACATGCTCATAAGTTCAAAAAATGTGCTACCACATTATTTCCAGATAAAACTGATATGCTAGAAAAAATTGCTTTTGCAGCCCAACACGTCGCAATACAACAGTTAACCATTGTAAATGCTATAACGCAATGACACCACACTACAAGGAACACTTACGAAACACAGGTACAAAAATAGGTGCCAAACACAACAGAAATCAGCGCTCAGCTCAGCCACTCGGCAGCCAGGTCCACCTGCTTCTGTATCCTGGTGACGTCACGGGAGCGGGGCCACAGCGGCGCTCGCTACAACAAAGGCGTGAGCCAGCCCTTGTACTAGCCCTGCGTCCCGTAGGCCTCGATGGCGGTAAGGTTTCGCCAAACATACGAACTCGATCGTGCGATGGAGGCTCTCACGACCGGTTGTCATAACTGCTGATAGATCTTTCGGGTTATAAGGCCGTGTCCCAAAAAAATTTGCAGTTTTCCCTGACGTTTCATCCCGAGCTGCGCTGGACATCTTCGGAGGTCTTTTTTACTTCCGCCGAGTCTTGCCGAACAGTCGACGAAACGTCAGGGAAAACTACAAAGTCTTATGGACCACAGCCTTATAACCTGGAAGATCTACAAGTAGCTATGACAGGAACAGTGGCGGCCGGTACTTTAGATGACCGTGGGTTCACTTCTTTCAGTGTCGGATCTACAATACATCCAAAGAGTGGTGCCCAGGGGATTTTCTTAACTTGTTTTAAATTTCGGGATCACTTTCTAAACTTATTTCGAACCATACACAAGGGCTCCAACTTAACCTAGCTCCTTTCACTAATAAATTGTGACGTAACCTCTCGACTTGCATTAGACCACAAAATTTTATAGTCCTTCCGTGTTCTGTATGGTGCATTTAGACAGTGACGCTGTTATCTAGAGGTTTGGTGAAACTCATTACTGCATCAACCTCTGGATCATCTCGAATACGAGCAGCTACACTCAATTGCGGGTACGCTACTAATTTGAAATTATTCAGAGCAACACCAGAAGTTTGAAATGTAATTTGCATAATGCAGTAAAACAAGTCTATTACAATGAATAGACAAGCTGCCGTCGGGTCACGTGACGCTGTAAGCAACACCCCCTCCTAACCTTACACATTCGCAAACACTGCTCTTCCCCCACTTCTTATCAAACATTTGAATATTTGTTATAACGAAGACTAGAAATGTCATTTGCCCTCAAAATCTCGACACATTTGCAAAAACGTCCAAATGTATGTGGCAAGTAACAATACAAAAGTCATTGTTATTCCCTTATCTCTTAAAAAGAAGATTGGGTTAATAAAACTTGCTTCCAGTCAGACTCTGGGTGGAAAAAATGATTTTATTGTTATTATTCATGATGAGCTCTGAAGACTTTTACAGTTTATGCGTCTTTAATTGATAGTTATAAAAATGTTTACCAAATATGACGCGTTTTTCATGAATCTTCAATGCGCCAAAAACAAATATGAGGGACGCATGTTGCCTTCATGGAGGATTTGCGCCTGCTCAAGGCGACGAGCGCAGTAGCTCTACTGTCTTTGCTTCGAGAAAAATTCGTGCATAGCTGCCAGAGCTAGAGTAGCCAGGAGCTGGTGTCTCTACCAGCTCCATTGCCAATGTTAAAAGCGGCGTTACCCCTGTCCCTCCCCCCTCCCAGCGGGAGCGCCCATATGCTGCCTCCAGGGGGTTCAGGATAGAAATTGAACCTCAGCCGCGCATGCGCATTGCAACGCTGCGGCCACTGCCACCTACATTAGGCGCTCGCTCTACGACTCATTTACGTGCTGCAAACCCGGAGGTACCACACAACTCAATATACAATAAAACTGCGAAGATGGCTCTGGTCAGTCGTGCCTGATTTGAGTGTTTGAGTATAGCAAAGTAAAGTTGCATTTAGTTTAGACCGCGTGCAAACACGCTAACGGCAACACACGGCTAAGTTACATGATCGCACTCCACTGAAGGTGAAGTGGTTAAAAATCGAATTCATTACACAAAATCACGGCGGATTCTTAAGTTGTAATCTCATAGTAAACTATCTAGGCACTGGTTTTATGATAAGTGACGTGAATTCAGGTGACTAGCTGCAAACCCCGGAAGTCGGAGTTCGGACCCAAGTGGTTCCGAAAACCGATAAAAATGTATAAATTCAATTTCCGAAAAATAAAGAAAATTAACCACGGCGTGCAACCGCTAAAACTGCGTAGAATTTCCTAAGGAAGCTACTGCAATGCAGCAACAATGAAATAATTATAAAGTCGGAAAAATAAACTACGGCATGCAACCCATAGAAATGTAACTTCGTAGGCTTTCCCGGCGTGACGAATCTTCGAAGTCTCTGCGGGTTTTCTGCCGGATAATAAAATTAAACTGATTCAATATTTCGACGGTACAGCTGTCCGCCATCTTCAGGATGGGACATAGTGTTCACCGCAAGCCGACACATACGGACAGGTATTTGCATGCCAGTAGTTGCCATCCACCATACCAATGTAATGGCGTCCTTAGAACTCTGGTACGCAGAGCATATGCCATTTCAGATTCAGACAGTTTACCATCGGAACTGGAACATCTGACGACTGTTTTTAAGGAAAATGGCTACTCTGAGCAACAGATTCGCCGTGCTATGCAGTTTGGACCATCTCCTAAAGTGCCTGAAGAGGAGTATAGGGCTCTAGCCTACATTCCTTACGCTGGGGGCGTTTCTTTTAAAATTGGAAGACTTTTGAAAAGTTTTAACATAAAGACTGTTTTCCGTCCGCTGTCCAAGATTAGGGCATTGCTTGGCTCCGTCAAAGATGACCTCGGACTCAAGAAACCCGGTGTTTATGAAATACCGTGTGAGTGTGGCAAGGCATACATTGGCCGTACACTTCGAACTGTACATGATAGATGCGTTGAACATTGCCACCACACGAGACTATTGCAGCCGGATAAATCGGCGGTAGCAGAACACTGTTTAACGCAAGGACACAAGATGATATGTGATAAAACCCGCATAGTAACCAATACCTCCGGTTTCTGGAACAGAGTTTCAGAGAAGCCATTGAAATCAGGGTGACGGACAATCTAATAAATAGAGACATGGGGTTTCCTCTTAGTAGAACATGGACTCCATTATTAAATAATATCAAATTGCAATGTTCGACCCGGATTCCAGCACCTGGGACTGATTAATGTTAGGTGCGATATATCGTTGTGCCCTGTTCCACTAGGGGCGGCGCCACCAGCCCTGTCTAGGAGCTAGTAACTGTGACGGCCGGCGCATGCGCCGTGCACGCGACCGACGCCTATATAGGACGCCGAACTTCGCTCTTGCACCAGTATTCAGCGGGAGTCAGCAGCAGCAGCAGCAGTTTCCTGAAGATGGCGGACAGCTGTACCGTCGAAATATTGAATCAGTTTGATTTTATTATCCGGCAGAAAACCCGCAGAGACTTCGAAAAAAAAAAAAACAAAAAAAAACCATAGAAATGTTTAGAATTTCATAAGTGAGCTATTGAAAGAGGTTTTACAAGGCTCGGAGAGAATTACTCATAAAGACTAAATGCATACAAGTTCGGAGAAGAAACAGCAAAATTAAAATTGGCGGGGAGAGAAGATCGCGAAATGTTGGTGGAAATCAGAAGGATACATGCATAGTTGCTTGCCTGATGGGCATGGAACAAACAATAGTGGAAGCTGAAGGCTCTGTTCTAAGAACCAACCACGTGGAACACATATCACTCACGGAAGGAAACGACAAGAAAGACTTTTACAAGCACTGTACAAAAATGAACATTTAGTCTGTTAGAAATCGGGCCCCACAAAGCTAGAAAGAATTTACACGGAGTTCTTACACTGCCACATAATCACAAAAGGTTTGAATATACCAGACCGTTATCAAACTGCAACTAGAAACACATACACCACGTTTATCTGTTGGAAATCACTGGATTGAAAAACTAGAACACATTTCCGTGCACGATCGGAAGTAATATTCCAAAAAATAAAGCTAAATTCAAGAGTCTAAGTTAAACATGCTAGACAACGAATCGCTGCCATCTCCGCAGGCACAAGAGAAGAACCAACCTTCCCTCACCACGATCCCAGCAAAAATTGAAGTCCAAGCGGCCACCAGGCGGGAAAGCTACCAGAAACTGGGAAAACCACGAGTACAGTGGTGGTGGGGAGAGAAGATCGCGTGACTCGCCCTGGAGAAGGCTCGTCGACTAGCTTGTAAGCTTGTAGCCAAAAGGTGTAGAAACCTTTTTGGCCGCATCAGGAGCAGGGGTTGGTAACGACTAACTATCGACTCTGAGCCAGAGAGAACCATGCAAAGCGAGCTATCACTATCCACATTCGGACAGCCATTAGATTGTCACACATCCATTTAAAAGTAAAACAAGTACACATTCTCACTGGGACAATAGTAAACTATTAAAATAACAAATCCTAGCAATATTAACTAACATTTCAGAAACTAATATTTTAAAACATGAAATAAATAATATTATTCCTCATGCCTCGAAAAAAATGGGGTTTTAGTCTTAACAAAATGCTAATCTAGCATTTACAATTTTATAAAAATTTTACAATTTTATTACAATTACAATTTACAATTAATTACAATTACAATTTTATAAAAAAAATTGTGGAAGACGACGGACGGTCGTCTTTCACGGTTGTGTGCCAAGTGTTCCGTCTTATCATCACTTTATTGGGACCAGAAGATGTATGAGGGGTGTTCAAATCAAAAGATACGAAACGACTTAACAGTCAAACCGGTTGAAATTTGAATATGCCGCTTTGGGAAAATGTAGTGCGACATCCAGGGATGCGTAGCATGCGTCGTCACATCATTGCTGGTAAACATTCTGTGAAGTATGGCCGTGATCTATGAAACTCTTCTATTCCTGATGTTTCGTCCAAGACTGCATTGGTCATTCTCAGGGGCGCTCCTATTCCGCTGAGTATCGCCGACTGACGGGTCGAAAGTCTGAGAGCGACATATATAGCGTAGAAAAGGGAGCGTGGTGGAAGTCACAAGTGATGGGCAGAGATAATCCTAGTCAGAGACAAAAATTTACACATAAGAACTCCAATCACCATCCAAAACAAAAGACAGGTGTTATTAAAAGTCTTGTTGATAGAGCCAAACGGATTTGCACACCGGAACACCTACCGCCGAATAATAACGTCTGAAGCAAGCTTTTCAGAAAAACGGGTAGTCAGGAATATAGGTTAACAGAATTTTGCAACCAAATAACGGAAGGCTGAAGAACAAGGACGAAACACAACACTAGAAAAACACAGTTTCTCTCCTTTTATTAAAAAAGTCGCTGATCAAATCAGAAAGATTTTACAGAAACATAACATTAGACCCGTTTTTAGACCAACAAGAAAAATATGACAACCTCTCCGATCTGTAAAGGACAAACACTCTCCTCTATCGGCATGTGGCGTATATAAAATTCCGTGTACATGTGGTAACCACGAAAATGAGTGTCATTACATGACTAAAAAACATACAAGTCTTTGCCGACTAGGAAAAACAGATAAATATTCTGTAGATGTGGAAGAATTATTATCCACGATTACATAGAGAAGCCATTGAAACATACGAATAATTTTAATAGGAAAGAAGAGATAATGAAACTTAGAGACATATGGACAGTAGTGTTGCAAAATCGCTAAGCAGTTTCTCATATTTGACTAGTCGACATTCGATAGTGAAGTTTTTACCTCCGACAAGGATTATCTCTGCTCATCACGTGTGATTTCGACCACGCCGCCTTTCCTACACTATATATGTCGCTCTCAGACGTCCGAACCGTCAGTCGACAAGACTCAGCGGAAAAGGAACGCGTCTGAGGATGTCCACCCCAATCTTGGACAAAATTTGGACAAAACCTACTTCAGGTGAATCTACTGCAGAGGCATCTGATGTATCTGTCCTGCAAGTTTCCGCAGTCTCTGAAACAGAACCAGCGTCGAATGAAGCTGTGACCATTTCTGATACAGCATCAGAATTGGGCGAAACTGTGTTATCCAACATTATGATCCGAATAAGGTGTTAAGATGTGAAAATATTTGTGATTCAGAAAATCGAGAGTCATTTACAGAATTAGTCTATGATTAAATGGATGGAATTCTATAGGGGAATCAAATATGTGAAAATTGATAAGGAAAACGCGAGACTGATTAGGGAATGACAAAAGTATTTGTACAACTTGTTTGAAAGATTGATCTATATTATCAACTACTTAGCCTCTCACAAACTGGCATTTAGAGGTCATCGAGAATCTCTTAACCTGAAATTTTATAGACCTATTTAAACTATTAAATAAATATGATCTAACAACAAAAGGGCACTTGCAACGTATTAATGCAAAGCACCGTTCAGAGCATTATCTGAGCTACGAGATCCAAAATGAATTACTTTCATTAATTGTCAAATTATGTCATTAGAAAATGAAAAAGAGTCAAACAAGCAAAGTATTTTGCCTTCATGCTCGATTGTACCAGCGATGTGAGCTGTGTGAAACAAATGTCAATAATATCAATATTTTGCAGTTCCTCAACTGGAGAGAAAGAGGAACATTTTGTTGGGTTCATTGCCGTTGCAGAAACAACGAGAGAGCAATTAACAATTGCAGTTTTAAAGGAACTAGAAAATTATGATCTAGATATAAAAAACCCACCGAGGACAAGGATATGATAATGGCGCCAATATGGTTGGCATTAATAAATGTGTTAGAACAAGAATACTCAATATTAATCCACGACCATTCCTTCACGCCATGCGGATGCCATTCTTGGAATTTGTTTCTTATAGTTGCACCTAACTCATCTACAACAGCTACAACATTTTTCGGCTGCATCAATAAAATTTATGAGCTCTTTAGAAAGTCTAGTAATCGTTAGGAACTTATAAAAACTAAATTAAAATTGACATTGAAACGTCTGTCTGAATCGAGATGGGAAAGCAGGATCGGAGCACTAAAAGCTATATTATTCCAATTTAATGAGGACATCGAAAGCGTGAATGCCCTAAAAAGTAAAACTGATGATTCCAAAACTCTTAGTGACTGAAGCAGTCGTGAACGAAATGTTAACTTTTGAGTTTATTGTTACAATACACGTGTGGTACGAGATTTTACTATGTGTGAACAGTATAAATAAGCAATGGCAGTCGGTTCAAGTGAACCTGAATGTAACTTGTATCTTTACGTTCATTTCATGACTGCCGAAGCTCGATTGTTTGTAGAAAAAAGTAGTTACGAAATTGAGTCTGAGTTTAAAAAGACAAGAATAGCACAGAAAAAACGAATGTTCGGTTACGAACAAATTGATGAACCAATACAATATGCTGAAATGCAGTGCAGATTTAATTTTTCTTAACACAATGATAGATGCTGTAATAGTCGACAGTGAATGTCGATTTAAAGCGCTCGAAGAATATTTTGAGCGATTTGGTTTTATTTATGATATCAATTATTTGAAGTCTCTATCCAAGAATGATTTTATCAAGCATTATAATGATTTAGATACTCCGAGAAGGCGAAAATAGTGACGTACAGCCTTTAGAACTTTACAAGAAACTCCAGCTTATAAAATCCAATCCATTAGAAGCAAAAATCTTCTTCAGTAGATTTAAACAATTTGGCTGAAGTGTATGTTTATATAATAATCAGAATCATGCCCACAGTTCCAGTCTGTACAACAGCTTCGGCCGAGAGAATCTTCTCAAAATTAAAATTGATTAAGACTTATTGACAAGCGCAGTGAGCCAAGAAAGACTATCTGCATTTCAGTACGTTTAATTGAAGCCGAAATAGCGGCTAGTATTAATTATGATATGATCTTTAAAAAAATCAGTGAGGCGAACAGCCGAAAAATTTCTCCATTTTAATTTTTGTTTGTGTATTATAATTTTTGTCATTGCAATAATACATGTATTTTAAACTAATAAAATTTTTGTATGATGATTATTGGTGTGTGATTCAACTCATTTTAATATTTTCTTCCTTAGTGCAAAAATGAAAGGGGTCTCGCAAAGACGAGTTCGCCGACGCCCAGATTTCATCTAGCGCCACCACTGACAACCTCTGACAATAAAGTTCAGTGAATAGTCCTGCAACATTAACACAGGTGAACTTTTCGGCAAAGTCACCTGGCAAAGCTATGCACCACTGAGCACTGCGATACATGTCCCGGAAACTTTTTACGAAGTCTTCCTTTGGAAAGCCTTTGGAAAGGTGTTCAAAGGCAAGTCTCTCTTCTTTTAAAGCGAGTGTTTGAGGCGAGGGAATGGCAGTAGTGGGCTGCTGCTTTAGATAACTAGGGGTTCACTTATTTGAGTGCCGGATCTTCATAATGGCGCCGCTCCCCCCTCCCCCCCAAGCGGCAGGGGAAAGCGCCCCGCTTTGCCCCTCCCCCTTCCCCCTTAGATATATTTTCGTTAAGAGGTGTGGCGTTGGCCTGCCAAGCTTCTTTATTTCACACATTTGTTCCAAGCTTAAAGCTGAGTAATTTGTTTCTGTAAGATACTGAACATATAAGTATGCAAATGAACACTAAAACACAGTAAAATATTACACTGTTAAGTGACTGTAACAAAATGAATCTATTATGATGAAGAGACAAGCTACTTCCTGGTCACGAGACCCTCCTAACATTACGAATGCGCAAAGCTGTTCTACCCCACACCTTTTCAAACAGTTGAATATTTGTTACATTGAAGACTGTAAATGTAATTGACCATCAACCTCGCAACGTCGGAATGTATGTGGCAAGTAACAATACAAAAGTCATTGTTGTTCCCGTATCTGTTAAAAAGAAGATTTGGTTAAAAAAATTGCTTGCAGTCTGTCTCGAACCCACTACCCTTGACAGCACAGCGCGATGCCGCTAACCACACTGCTATTTTTGGTAGGTGGAGAGTAGTGACTTAATTATTATTCATGATCGGATTTTCTGGAGGCTTTTACAGTTGATACGTCTCTATAGTTATAAGATATGTTACCGAATATTACGTGTTTTTGATTAATGTTCAATGCGCCAAAAACAAATTTGAAGGACGGATGCTGCCTTCTTGGAGGATTTACTCATGTGCAAGGCGAGGTGCGCAGTAGCTCCATTGTCTTGCTTCGGGAAAAAAGAGTAGCCAGGAGTTGGTGTCTCTAACAGCTCCAAAGTCAATGTTAAATGCGGCGTTTTCCCTCGCCCCTCCCTGTCCCTAGAGTGCCCATATGCTGCCTCCAGGGCGTTCAGAAGAGAATTTGAACCTCAGCTGCGCATGCGCATTGCAACACTGCGGCCTCTGCCGCATGTATTAAGAGGCCGCGCTACGACTCGTTTACGCTCTGTCTCCGCGACGTAAAAGTTTCTCATGAGATAAAAATACTGTGAATGTTAACATAAAAGACAGAAGAACGAAACGAAGACTGATAGTTTTAAAAACTTTTTATTTGTTTATTTTCTTTTTTCACGACAAGCTTTTTTCCGAGGATTTACTGAACCAGTGAACACATAGGACGCGCCGCCACTGGGGGGAATGGAAAGAAGTCTGGAGGACTGAGATCCGGCGAATCTGCTGCATTTACAAGTTGCACCCACCCTTATTTTTGCCAGGAACTGTTTGACGATAATGGCTGAGTGTGGGAGAGCGTTGTGCTGCAACCTGAACAATCACCAGAGTCGCCGGATCTCATTTCTCCAGACGACTTCCTATTCCCTCAACTCAAACTCGCATTGAAAGGAAAAAGATTTCACGTTGTTCCTGACATCCAACGAAACACGACGAGGCTTTTGAACACCATTCCAAAGGTAGACTTCGTCTAAAAATTTAATCTGCCAGGAAGTTTCATATCAGCCCACACTCCGCTGCAGAGTGAAGTTTCATTCTGGAAACATCCCATAGGCTGTGGCTAAGCCATGTCTCCACCATATCCTTTCTTCCAGGAGTGCTAGTCTTGCGTGTTTGCAGGAGAGCTTCTGTGAAGTTTGGAAAGTAGGAGACGAGGTACTGGCGGAAGTAAAGTTGTGAGGCGGCATCGTGCGTCGTGTCTGGATAGCTCAGTCGGTAGTGCGCTTGCCCGCGAAAGGCAAAGGTCCCAGGTTCGAGTCCCGGTTCCGGCACACAATTTTAATCTGCCAGGAAGTTTCATATCAGCGCACACTCCGCTGCAGAGTGAAGTTTCATTCTGGATTTGAAACATTTTTTGTTGTTGATAACTTGGGTCTTACAGTAGGCGTGCTGTAATAGAGGCCATATTGTCTGGGTGGCATAGTAGTCAAGGCAACTGCCTAGTGAGTCAGTCCCAGGTTCGAATCCCGGTGCGGGAAAAATTTACATCTTTCTCCTTTATGTAATCCAATGCCCGCAGACAGCTAACGTCCTATGTCCTGATTCAAAATTGTTCCAGAAAGAAAAATGGTTTCTGTTCTTTCTGACATGTCCGAAAGAAAAGATACCCATACACATACACTCCTGGCCATTAAAATTGCTACACCACGAAGATGACGTACTACAGACGCGAAATTTAACCGACAGGAAGAAAATGCTGTGATATGCAAATTAGCTTTTCAGAGCATGCACACAAGGTACGTACCGACATGAGGAATGTTTCCAACCGATTTCTCATACACAAACAGCAGTTGACCGGCGTTGCCTGGTGAAACGTTGTTGTGCTGCCTAGAGTAAGGAGGAGAAATGCTACCATCACTTTGATGAAGGTCGGATTGTTGCCTATCTCAATTGCGGTTTATCGTATCGCGACATTGCTGCTCGCGTTGGTCGCGATCCAATGTCTCTTAGCAGAATATGGAATCGGTGGGCTCCGGAGGGCAATACGGAATGCCCTGCTCTATCCCAACGGCCTCGCATCACTAGCAGTCGAGATGACAGGCATCTTATCCGCGTGGCTTTAAACGGATCGTGCAGCCACGTCTCGATCCCTGAGTCAACATTTGTGGACGTTTGCAAGACAAAAACGATCTGCACGAACAATTCGACGACTTTTGCAGCAGTATGGACTATCAGCTCGGAGACCATGGCTGCGGTTACCCTTGACGCTGCATTACAGATAGGAGCGCCTGCGATGGTGTACGCAACGACGAACCTGGGTGCATGAATGGCAAAACGTCATTTCTTTCGGATGAATCCAGGTTCTGTTTACAGCATCATGCTGGCTACATCCGTGTTTGGCGACATCGCGGTGAACCCATAATGGAAGCGTGTTTTCGTCATCGGCATACTGGCGAATCACCCGGCGTGATGGTATGGGGTGTTCCTTTTTTCCGCGAGCTAGAGAATGGAACCGTAGAGAAACATCATGAAAGCGGTTTGACGAACTCTCTGCCATGCACAAAAATGTAGATGTGGAAAATTTCTTCTCGTGTAATAAATTGTTTGAGCAGTGAAGTGTAATAAATTGTTTGAGCAGTGAAACGGGTGTTTGCAGAATAGTTCACGGAAAGCCGTAGAACACGACGAGATGGATCAAGTCGCCGGCCGCGGTGGCCGAGGGGACTAAGGCGCTCCAGTCACGGTCTGCACGGCCACTACGGTCGGGGGTTCGAATCCCCCCGCGGGCATGGATATTTGTGCCATCCTAGTTCGTAAGTAGTTCATAAGTAGTTTGTAAGTTTAGGGACTGATAACCCCGTAGTTAAGTCCCATAGACTTTTTTTTTTTTTTTTTTTTTTTTTTTTTTTTTTTTTTTTTTTTTTTTTTTTTTGGGTCAAGTCGCACGACCCAGACCACCGCCCCACTCCCGAGAAGATCGGCATCTCATCCGAATAGCATTGCAGGACAGATCTGCATCCTCCTTGACTCTGGGGCACAGTGGAACTTACCAACACTATCAGGGGCCACAGTCGGTTGCCGTTTATTACAGGATGAGTTACATACGGTCGTACACTTCTCCGACAACATTTGACTGATGTTCATAAGCGTGCATTGTTTTTCAACGTGTGGAATGCCCCCTCCCCCCCTCAGTCTTGCTCTAGGGTTGTCACAGGAGCAAGTACTTGCACTTTAAAATAACTAAGGGTTCAGTAATACTAAAACTTATGCCTAAGTGAAATTTATTGGGTGTTAAAAGTACGAATTTCCTTGTGTAACATTAAGTATGAACGAAATATATCATAGATTGTTTTACAATACAATGTGTTAATGATGAATGAATAAGCGCGAAGCTTAAAAACTGGTTTCAGGATCTAGTTGACAGGTAGAAGATCATGATGCGAAAAAGAAAACAAGATCTACTTCTTTACAAATTGTCTATACAGTCGGACCATTTTTAATGATTCGCCTCTGGGGCTCACCTGGAACGCGAAACACTCGTTAAGCAATATATATATATATATATATATATATATATATATATATATATATAAAGTGATGTGTTTGTGTGCGTGCATGTGTGTGCGTTAGGAAATCATGTAAAAATAGCATAACGTGATCCATTCCAAAAGATACATAAAAAACGCTTCTTTCAGCAACTTGAATGAAATCTGTAGCAAAATAAAAAAGATTAAATTTTTCCCTTTAAGATAATATAGTTTTATATTAACAGAACACATGGAATAAGCAATATTGGTCGTAATCCTTTCTTTATTAATAGCAAATCGAATTCAATCACAGAGTGACCATCATCAGTGCTGATCTTCAAGCACTTGTTCCTGACACGATTAGAACAGAAAAATGTACATCAAATTCTACAAGATAATATGTATAGTAGTTTCTTCTGTAACCAAATTCATTTGAGTGCTTGAAGATCTGCACTGATGATGGTCACTCTGTGATCGAAATCGATTTGCTATTAATGAAACAAGGATTAGACCACTGCTGCTTATACCAAGTGTTATTTAATCATATCGTAGTACTGGTGCACACCGATCCATGAAATGGAATCTAATTGCAAGTTAAACTGGGACCACACCGTGGTTCAGGTCGAAAAAAAAATCGATTTTCGGTTTGCATCATATTTCGATAGATTAAGGTTTTATTTAAGTACTCTACAGTGTTTTGCTGAAAAATTTTTTTCGAGCATTTTCCTAAAACTTGTGTTGGCACTTATGCAGTTTAGGGGGTACGGGATCAAATTTTATCTCTGATTGCGGCTTTTCGTCTTCTTTTTTTCCCGCCAGAATACAGCCAATGAGAACGGATATGGACATAGCCAATAGAAATGCGTGTTACAATTTTATATAGTGTAATATTGATTTTCATGCTGTCATCGAATTTGTAAGTATATAAAGATTTTTTTTTTTTTTTTTTTTTTTTTTTTATTTCATCATGGCCCGTCAATTTCCAGATCTTACAGATTTTCGATTGAAATATTTATTTCAAGTGACGGCAACGAACGAGGACGCTATTAAGTGGGCGCAAGAACATGGTTTACAGTATTAAAAAAGCAGATGATTTGCGATGGGAAGTGCGTCGGTAACATGGAGATGCGACTGGAAAATAATAAATGTATAGATGGTGTCATCTGGCGGTGTACTACAGGCCTAAGATAATTCAATTAATGTACATGTGGTCATATGAAATAGATAAACAACATTTTTTTGGAGAGAGCTAGAAATTGGTAGCACACACACAATAGTAGACTGGAAACAGTTCTGTAGAGACATTTGTCACGAATATTTTTTATTACATTCGATATCTCTAGGAGGCACAGGTCACACTGTTGAAATTGATGGAAGTTGTTTTGTTCGTCGCAAGTATCAACGCGGTCACGTAGTTAAAGAACAGTGGGTGTTTGGTGGTTATGATGTTGTAACTAAGGAAAGTTTTATGGTAACAGTGGACAGAAGAAATGCTGAAACTTTAGTGCTTATTCTACAAAAGTTTGTGCTCCGTGGGACAACTGTTGTATCTGACTTATGGGCTGCATACAATACCGTTAATGATTTGGGATATAAGCATTTAACTGTTAATCATTCAAATAATTTTGTGGATCCTATTATTCATGCAATAACATATCATGTTGAATCCGTGTGCCAGAAAGCAAAGGAAAGAAACAAACGGCGATTTGGTACACATCGTAGTATGATAAACAATTATCTGTCTGAATTCTTGTGGCGGCAACGTTTTCAAAATAATGCATTTCATCATCTTGTTGAGCGTATTAGGTCAGTTTATCCTAATACTGCGGATTGAAAAAAATATGATACAGTGAAAACAGTGTTATTATATTAACAAACAAATAATTACTAATAACCATATTATTCGTGTAAATTATTTACGAAGATTACAATAACCATAGAACAGACGCGCGAATGTGAAAGTACTGCTCGAACAGACACGCGAGATTGTCAGTTTACTGAAGACGAAAAGCCGCAACCAGAGATAAACTTTGATCCCGTACCCCCTAAACTGCATAAGTGCCACTTGTGTTTATGTGTCACACCCACTTTTCTACATATATTTTAGATCTTTATATTCCCTACATTGCACGTTAGGGATTTTTTTTTCTTTTTTTTTCTTTTTTTTTTTTTTTTTTTTTTTGTACTCCCGAGTGAGTTGGCTATCCTTGGAACGCAACGGTCGGTATTGTTTTGTTTCTGCTGTTTGTAAACAACACGCTTGCAAACGCGCGGTTAGTTTTTCAAGTGAGATTGCGAGTAATTGTTATACTAACGTTTGCAGTGTTTTTTTTACGTGTGTTTTGTTGTTTTTATTGAAGATGACGAAACGTAAAGGCTTTCGATATATATCGAAGCGGTTGAGTATCGAAACGATAGGTATCGAGCAGGCGAATGTTATGATTTTTAGGAATATGTCGTGATTTTAAAGGATGCGGTTAGGCAGGAACCCAAGAGTACAGCTTTCTGGGTAATTTACAAGAAAGCTTACACTCGAAGTAGCTCGGCCTGAAATGATATATATCGAATGTACAACTATATTTATCTATTGAGTGTTTCTGAACCGGAGATTAGAACGCCACGTGCCCTCAAGTACTAAAAAAAACTTCTTGTTTAACCTATACCTAATCTTTCACTTAAAAAATGTTATCTGTAGCGTAGCCTTAAGAATGTTAGGTATACGTTAAACAAGAGATTTTTTCTAGTACGTACAATCGTGTTGCTAAAAGCCCCCTCGATGTCCAGGAAGATACAAAGGGCTGTTTCCTGAAAGTTACTGAAATTTACAAACTCCTTGGCCAAATCCCAGTCCTCTTTGCGAATACCCGAGAACTGTTGTCTCTCAGGAATCGCATTCTGGTCTGAGTTATCCCCCAGAGTATATTGAGGAAAGTGAGTCTTGAGGAGAAGTTCCAGCGTTTCATGTGCTGTCTTTGTATACTCCCCATCCTCCTTCCTCAATGTTACTGAAGCGAACTTATTTCAGTTACAATGAAATAATATTTTTTCCAAGAGTTTAAAATAATATTTACTATCACTGACGACTGGTTTGGGCAGATAAAAGATCTTTTATTGTTTGGATGGGACAAGAGGCGTAAGTATAGGTGGGAGGAAAATTGATTGTATAAGATTTGCTGACGACATGGTCATCCTTGCAGAAAATAAAGATACACTGTCTCTAATGCTAAATGATCTGAGTGAAGCCTGTACCGCATATGGCATGAAAATTAATAAAAACGAAAAGCATGGTCATAGGTTTAAAGAAAAGAAAAGTGAAAATCAAGTTTGGGTCAGAGGTCATAGAACAGGTGACAGCATTCAAGTATTTGGGAAGTTGGATTAAGGAAGATATGAATTGCCAACAAGACATCAAAGTGAGAATGGCTCTGGCGAAAGAAGCGTCCCAGAAGCAAAGAAGTCTCCTAACCAGTGGTTTAAACAGAGAATTAAGGAAAAGACTGGTTAAGTGTCTAATATGGAGTGTGGCCTTATATGGAGCAGAAACGTGAACATTGAGAAAGCAAGATGAGAAGAAAATTGAAGCTTGTGAAACGTGGATATGGCGTAGGATGGAGAAGATCAGCTGGATCGATAAAGTCAGAAATGAAGAAGTACTGAACAGAGTTGGAGAAGAACGGAGGATGTTGCTGACGATAAAGAACAGGAAACTAAACTGGCTAGGCTACAGTTTAGGACGAGATTGCCTCCTGGTAGAGGCAATTGAGGGTTGCATTCTGGGAAAGAGAGGGAGAGGCAGAAGAAGGTACCAGATGCTGGATGACGTCAGCAAGCCACTAGGAGGGTACCACAGAACGAAGATGATCGCAAAAGACAGAGAAGCATGGAGGGCTATGCAGTCTAAACCTGACGTACGGCAGACAACCAAATGATGATGATGATGATTGTTTGACATTGATAAGGTGAGAGAAAAGGTACCAACGTAATCAGTCTGTTTAATTTTACTTTTCTGATGCTATTTAATAACCGAAATAAGTAAAGTTGTAAATATAATAATAATAATAAAACACCGTTTAGCCCGCAGAAACAGGGCGGAGGAACGTCAGGATTTGAGTCGTAACGAATGGTGCCGGGTTCTGTTCACAGATGAGTCAAGATTTTGTGTTCAGGCGGACAATCGTCAAAAAAATGTTCAAATGTTTGTTAATCTTAAGGGACTTAACTGCGGGGTCAGTAGTCCCTAAACTTACAAACTACTTACGAACTACTTTACACCAAGGACGACACAAACATTCATGCCCGATGGTGGATTCGAACCCCAGACAGTAGCGGACGTGCAGACTGTGACTGGCGCGCCGCAGACCGCTCGGCCACTGCGGCCGGCAGACAATCGTCGTTCCCTCATCTGGAGGGAATGTGGAACTCGGAACAATCCTGCTATGTGCAGGAAACATTATCACCATATCATGGTGAACGTAACGCTCACAGAGCAGCACTAATGGTCAACGTGCTTGAAGCTGAGGGAATTAAACGAAATGAGTGGCCAGCTTGTTCGCCAGACTTAAAACCGATTGAGCATATTTAGTATGTACTTGACAGATGCATTGTATTTACACCAGCACGTTCCACAACGGTTGCTGAGCTGGATGGTACACACATGTAAGTATGGCCAAGTATCCCTCAAGAGCTGTTAATAACCTCGTACTGTCCATGTTACACACGTGTGCAACTGTACTGGCCGCCCGAGGTGATTATGTACTATATTATAGTTCAACGATACTGACTTAGCCCAGTGGTGCCTCGCTCTAAGTAAAATGTTCAAATGTTTGTAAAGCTTATGGGACTTAACAGCAGGGTCATCAGTCCCTAAAATTACCTACTTATGAACTACCTTATACTGAAGACAGCAGAAACATCCATGCCCAAGGGTGGATTCGAACCCCCGACGGGGAACGACCGTGCGCATCGCAAGATAGCGCCTCAATACGCTCGGCCGCTCCGCCGTAGCGCACTAAGTAAAGGCCATGTAAACATCACGAAAATAGTGAGACAGCAAAATGTCGCACTGTATCACACACAAATTACAATTGTAACCATTATCTGAATAAATTACTTTATCTTACGTATATTATACATGATATCTCACCTAATCCCCTAATTGTTTTGAGCCGTGTAGTGTCTCCCATTTAAGTAGCCTATGATATTAGTAAGAACATATGCAGTTTTTCAATTTAATTTAATTTTTATTTCCTTCACAAACGTTTCGATACTGACATAATTCCCCAAAGCGTGAGCTCGCAAGCGCCATCTTCTGCGCTCGTCATGCACAGCTTGAGTAGCTAGTTCCACGCCGTCCCAAGAAAATTGGCTCCTGCGGCAGCATTCGCCGCCAGAGACTGAAGTTAGCATCTGAGTGTGCTCCAATTGACGGTCTGGAAATCCTTATCAGACACCACGACGTTCTAACGTGTCACTCGCCTCCTGAACATCTACGATGCTAATACAGTGTGGTGGCAGCATCGTTTATGAACTACGATAAGTCTCGATCCTTAACAATAATAATAATAATAAAATAAAACAAAAAAAAATAAAAAATCTGTGGAGGCCTAAATGAGCAAGACTTTACTGCAAGCCGTGAGAGTTCGTATCTGCTAAAAAAACTACGACCTTATCCTATCGATCTGAATAAGCTTCGACACCACCACATCTCCAATTTTCGTGCTTCTAGCGACTAGTATACGGCAGTGTCGTCGATCGCCGAACATTACTACCGCCAAGTCTAACCAAATGAGCAACAGTTGACTGCGAGTCGTTAAACGGATCGCATCCGCTTAATCAGCAGGACAAAGCTCTCCCATCGCTCACGAAGAGCTTCGACGCCGCCACCTCCCCAGCTTTTGCGCTTCCAGCGTCTAGTAGATGTCAGCGGAGTCGCACGGTGGAGTACTTTTACCGAAAGCCTGGGCAAAATTATTTTTGATAGTTTCAAACGCTTAAAACACCCCGATTCGCTTTTAACTCAATTGTAAGGGTAAATACCATAGCAGGCCGATGTGGCCGAGGGGACTGAGGCGCTCCAGTCACGGTCTGCAGGGCCACTACGGTCGGTGGTTTGAATCCCCCCTCGGGCATGGATATTTGTGCCGTCCTTAGGATAAGCTAGTTGATATGTAGTTTGTAAGTTTAGGGACTGATGACCCCGTAGTTAAGTCCCATAAGCTACACAAACATTTGAACATTTGTAAATACCATAAACTACTTCATTTCCTACCTTAGAATGACTCGAAGAAGAACATTATATGTAGTGTGTGTGGTGGGTGGGGGGGGGGAGGGGGGAGGTAAGTATGTTTGTGTGTGTGTTTGTTTACCAGACGTGAATTTATGTTAAGTTTCATTAGGAATAGTTGGGGCAGAGCGAGACGTTCTCAGCTTTATGTCAGGTTGAGGCGTGAAACCTGATGGAGCGCCAGACGACGCTAGTAAAAGAGTATCAGAGCTTCCAAGTTTATTCAACCGAATTTAAGATTACATGGTGTAAGCGCTAGCTCGGCAGGAGCTAGATCAGCAGGTGACGTCTCACCGTCTCGCCGCGTCTTCTATGGAACGGCTGTTGTACGGTTCGGACGGAGGTGCCCGCGCCGCGACGTCTACCCCTCCTCCGGTCTAGGTAGCTGCTTGTGGCTCCAGAATGATATTGACTCTGCCTCTGAGTTTCTGGCTGACGTCATGCAGGTGTTGCAGAATACTGCGCACCTGTTTGGGCTAACAGTTCACACGTCAACAAAGTAGATGTTCGCCTAAAATGACACCTTGCGAACAATAACTGGAACGTTGAGACTACTCCAACATCATTGCTATCTGTGCTGGCAAATATTGAACGTCCGTCACTCCGCAGACAACATGCAATCCATAGAGAAATGGAAAAAATTGCTGCTGACATCACACTTCCCATACACGCTGATCTACATGGCCCGACACGATTAATGTCTAGAAATCCCTTCTGGAACCACTCGTCGAACAATCGGAACGCCGTAACAGAACGGAACCACCTATGGCAGCAAGCAAATGTTCACAATGGACACCTCGTTAAGAACCCGGCTGATCGTGTTCCTGGTTTCAAACTCCCTCGAAGAACCTGGGGGGGAATGAGGCGCTCCAGTCACGGTCTGCACGGCCACTACGGTCGGGGGTTCGAATCCCCCCTCGGGCATGGATATTTGTGCCGTCCTTAGTCTTAGTTAGTTCATAAGTAGTTTGTAAGTTTAGGCACTGATGACCCCGTAGTTAAGTCCCATAAGCTTAACAAACATTTGAACATTTTTTGAAGAACCTGGGTGGCATTAAACAGAATGAGAACCGGTGTTGGGCGGTGCAACGAGCTGATCGCCAAGTGGGGCTACGTGGACGATCCTCACCGTGACTGCGGCGAAATACAGACGATGCAGCACATATGTGATTGTAAAATTCATGGTTTTAGGGACGGTTCGCTGGAGGCTCTGCATAGACTTACAGACACTCCCATTTCTTGGCTTTGTAATTTAAGAGTTTCCGTTTAGTTGTAAATTATTTTGACAAATTTGTGTTCCCTTTAATTCTTAATTTATAAGCATTGTAATAAGTATAACTCATTTCATAATGAATAATGTTTAGTTAGATTTGTATGTTAATTTAGTTTCTTGTTTTGAATGTGTCTAGTACTGTAAGGCATGTGGCTAACCGAACGGAAAATAAATAATAAATGTGGGTCCAGACTTGGAACCAATGGAGTCGGATGCCGTCAAGACAGTTGACCTCGTGATACTATTGGCACGGTTAGCACCATAGTGCTAGCTCGTCGGCTTGATCGCTGGCGTTTAGGAAACCAACCAATGAAGACTGAGCTCGCCTCAGGCAGCAACCATATGAAGCTTTGTGAATACGGTAGACAGCGTTCACCATCATTCCGGATAATGGTCAGTTGGAAGCGTAGTAGTTGTCTCCGGTCTCCTAGCTGCGAATAGTGGCTACTAGTCTATACTGCATTGTCTGAGACATAAGCTGGATACAGAGATTAGAGCATTGGATCGACGACTACTCTCCTGAGCATTTTCGACTCCAAGTGACTACAACTTCTAAAAGCGCGAGTTTATATACAGAATCGGCTGAAGGTATGACGTATGGGACGGTTTTTAACGACCGAATGTGTCCTACATGTGAGTGCAGCGTTCACTCAATGATCCCTTTAACCGCTGATGTATCCTCGCAATGTTGTGACAGAGTTACGTGTAGTTATGAAATGTTTACAAGCTGAGGAGTATACTTTCCTTCTCTGTTGGTCTTCCGTCGCAGTCAACAGTCCGATGGTAGGTTTTCAACTCGCCGACGCAGCGTCTGCTGTCGTCACGAATGACTGGTGTCGCATTTTACGACAGAGCCGATGACCTGTTTCCCCTAGCCAGGCTGGCGATTGCTTAAAAACCTAAGCTTTTAACAAGTTTCTCTGTCACGATTTTCAAAAAAAATTCAAATCTCTGTAGAACTTATGGGACTTAACTACGGGTTCATCAGTCCCTAAGCTTACAAACTACTTATGAACTAGCTAAGACTAAGGACGGCACAAATATCCATGCCCGAGGGGGGATTCGAACCCCCGACCGTAGTAGCCGTGCAGACCATGACTGGAGCGCCTCAGTCCCCTCGGCCACCGCGGCCGGCGTCACGATTTTGCACTGTAACATAATATTTGGCATTAAGCTGTGTTTTTCTGTAACAAAATGTATTATTATGAAGTTCAAACTCAGTGCATATCACGATCTTTTAGAGCGCACTTACACTACTTGTGTTTCTGGAGTTACTGAACGTTATGTATGATATTCACTGTTATTTCACGGACTGTAAGCTAGCACTTACAACGAAGCTTGTTGTTTCAGAGTGGACTATGTAGTTTGAAAGTAGACACTACAAATGAAATTACCGAATACATCTGTGACAAAAACTAAAGAAATAAAATGTATCATAATCAAATTGGTGCATGTCGCCTCATAGAGGGATCTTGAAGTAATTATGAATGGAAAATGAAAGTAGCTGACTAGTTTCAATTGCAAAATGACACCATATACTTGAAGAGTATAAAGCCGTGGAAGTGCCTTTGTCGTAGATCGGAAAATTGCATACAGGAGATTGTCCTCCATCTACAGAAGCACTGTCCTAATAGTCTTTCTGTGTTACAAACGAGTTTATCTGACATCAGCTACGATAATTGTGGGTATTCAAGACTGCAGGTTTTGTCAGCCCTTAACAAGTGGCACGTGTCGCTCATTTCGTGATCAATATCAGCCAATGTCAAAAGCACCTTTATGAGGCGTCCACTCCACCTGTGGACGAAAACTGTGGTAGGTGGTCACGGTGCAGCCAAGTCGCCCATTGCGTACAATTACATCTACTTTCAGCTCAAATTAATATTACTCCACAGTAAAGAACAATGTGATGTCTATTTGTATTAATATTTTGCCAGTTCAAAATTATGACATGCAAGTAAAATATACGTATGGTCAGAGGACACAGACTACCTTGAAAGTCTACAGTACAAACCTCATATTAACAAGACAAATTCGTTATCTTTTTCTTCTTCTTTATATGTAAAGCAGAGTGACCGTATGTTTCTGTGTACGTAATTGCATACAAATCAACAGTTTTGTTCCAATCTTTTTCAAATTTTGTACACGTCAGCTTCAATCCATGAGGACGGTCATCGTAAGTGTAAGAATTACGCACAACACATAGTTCGCTAGATATAACGTCATAAATAATGAGATGCGCGAAAAAACCGCTGCATTAAGCGACAATGCTGCTAATTTTCTCCTAAACCACTGGACCGATTTCAAATTTGATACACACATTCCTTACCGTGAGGTAACAATTGCTGGAGGGGAGAGAAACACACACACACACACACACACACACACACGCACACACACATAGTTCAGGAGATATGACGTCACAAGCAATAGGAGTTGGAAGAAACTGCCACATAATGCTGCGAGACTTTATCCACACACTGTATGAGAATGAGAGTACTTAGCGACTTGCCACCAACTTTAAACATAATTTAGAACCCTGTTAAAATTCATTATCAAAATAATGAAAGTAAAAACGATTCTCGCTTACTACTTTTCCGCTGTTCATGGAGCAAAACTACGGCATTCGGTATGACGTTACAGTTTATAATTTCTACACTAGAAATTGTAGTCGCAGGAAATTTTACAGATAGTATAACACATCCAGCTGAAAGTAATTTCGAGATTGTATCACATTAAGAGGCGTTCGTGAGATATAAGGACATAAACAGTAACGTTCATGGAAAACCGCTCCATCACGCTTAAGGTTATAATCTATTACTTCTTTACAACTAACTCTGTTCGCAACGTATTTTACGGACAAACAGCAGTTATACAAATGAATATATAACTTCAAAATTATTCAACTGTACAACATACAAATCAATAAATATGAGATCATATATAGCGCGATGGGTAAAAACCTGTCATTTCATGCAACACTCCCAGGAAAGCTGACGTTAGTGTTGACAACTTTGAGCTCTGAAGCGTACACGGATGCAGGCGATAGCAATAGACTTCTGTAGAGATATAAAGAAAGGAAGAAAATGAAACAGAATACATCCAACGAATACCCATTATTTACGGCAGACCTGTCATTTAAGTCCAAGTCCGTCTGCAATGAGCAAGATGTCGACGGGGCGTTAAACTCTAAGATAAATTCGTTATAAATCTCTTGAAATGGTGAGAGCTTCTTCGATGACGCTTTTGTTGAAGAATTACAATTAGAAACATCGTTGCCAGGCGACATAACCTCTTGTACAGAAAGCTTTCTAAACTTGTTTCCTCTAAATTGTCGTTTCGTATATGTCCTGTATAGCGCAGCTTCGACCTCCAAACGGTATATATCGTAGCGGTTAAGTATCGAAAAGATAGCTATCGAACAGGTGAATGTCGTAATGCAATAGTGGATTAAATTTGCGGGCCATTTGAATACTGACATTCGGTTGTTTCGTGTTGAACGTTATGACTAGTGGAAGTGCAGAGGAAAGTGTGTTTTCGTCACTGACATGGAAGGAACTGATTACGAGAAATGTATAGAGTTTTGCCGTGTTTTTAAATTATAACTAGACAATGAGTTTACGAAATGTATTGACTGTCATAAGTTATGCGTAATAGTGGTGACAAAAACTTCCCGTTCCTATTATTTTGCTGTAATTGCAAGAAAAGAACGACGTTCAAAAGAAATACGTGGTTTGAATATTGCAGATTTGGTATAGAACCAAATATTATACTAATTTTATGTTGGGTAAGGAACTTTTCATTAGAAATTGCTGCATCAGAAACTGGTCTCGCATTGAACACTGTATGCGAATATTATGGGTTTTGTAGGGAAATATGTTACGTTATTGTAACGAATAGTAGTGAGCTTATCGGAGGAGTGGGGAATATCGTTGCAATTGACGAAACTCATATTAGTAAAAGAAAATATAACAGAGGACGTGTACTGAAAAACAAGGTGGAACACATTTGGTGTTTGGGGGTATTGAGAGAGAGTAAAAAGTGTTTTATGGTAAACGTGCATTCAAGAGAAAATGCAACTTTAGTGCCTCTTATCAAACATTTCATACAAGCTGGAACGAAAATTATAACGGACGGATGTGCTTCGTATCAAACATTAAAAAATGAAGCCTTCCTTCACCAGTTAGTCAATTATAGTTTCGAATTTGTATCATCACACGACTCATCTGTGCACACACAGAACGTGGAACGACTGTGGAAAAGTGTAAAGGGCAATATAAAACGGGAGGGTCGTCCAGGTGATAACGGCGAGATGTACTTGTTTAGACATATTAACTTCCATAATTGACGTCTTGAAGGGAAAAAATTTCTTTGCGATATACTGCCAGTGTTCCTCAGAGACATTTCTCGTGTTTACCCAGGATACGCCCAACAAGGACTCAAACCAGTAGCATTCACAACGAAAGGAATGGAGAAAGACTTCAGCGATAACGAACAAACTACCGATTAAGAAAGGTATGTAAAGTACATTTGTAATTAATACTTTTCTGACGTTTTCCTTTTAGTGAGGGCGCGTAGCGAACATATCTCCAGTTTAGAAAGCGGTAATTTACAAGAAAGCTTACACTTGAAGTAGCTCGGCCTGAAATGATGTATATCGAAAGTACAACTGTAAAATCATTGAGTGTTTCTGAACCGCAGATTCCATAGCTAGGGACCACTATATGTAGGTGGACTAGGCCCATGCTCAGTGGAAGAAAGGTAGAGGCTACCATGATGAATGAAAAAAATGGTAATCCAGTGGTGAATGATCTCATTGGAGAGTTAAACTCTAGGCAGTACTTTTTCCAAGGATATGCAGATGATCTTGTCATAGTAATACTTGGCAAATTTGCTGACACAGTCAAGAATATGGTACAAGGTGCGTTAGACATTGTGCAAGACTCGTGCAGAAAACAGGATCTGGGGGTTAGTCCCAAGAAGACAGTCGTCGTTCCATTCACAAATAAGCATATCCAACATTCCAGTTGGAATATAAAGCTTTTCAACGAAGCGCTATCTGTGAAGGGGACAGGGGTTACCTTAGATGAGAAACTGACATGGACCCCTCACATTAGGAATATTTGCTCCAAGGCAAAAGGTACTCTGGTAAGTACCAGGAGAGCTTGTGGCAATAATTGTGGCCTGAGTCCCAAGGGTATGCACTGGATATACACCACGGTGATTAGACCCAGGATCACCTATGGGGCGGTCGTGTGGTGAAAGAAGGTAGAACAGCAGGTTGCTGCTAAGGAACTTGGTAAGGTGCAGAGACTAGCCTGCTTAGCCATAACAGTCGGAATTAGCAGCACACCAACTGCTGGAATGGAAACCATGTTGGATATGCCCCCATTACACCTTTGGGTCAAGATGGATGCGGCGGCTGGTGCATACAGACTCAAAACTGGCCAAAACTGGAACTCTATGGGATATCCACAATCACACACTGAAATAATGAGTGAGGTAAATATAGGGAAGGTTGGGGAAATGCCAGCCGACTATATTATAACCCCTTACTGCTTCAACAAGCTTTTCAATATAACAATTGGAAGTAGGGAGCAGTGGGAGAAAATAGTTCGACACCGTACGGGGGATATTGTCTGGTTCACTGACGGGTCGAAATCAGACCAAGGCGTTGGGGTCGGGGTATACGGGGTGCAGCCAAGGCTGGAGGGCGTCATCTCACTAGGGAAACTGGCCTCAGTATTCCAGGCCGAAATCACTGCCATCAGGGCATGTGTGGAGGAGAATTTGCGTAGGTGCTACAAAGATCGTAGCATCTATATCTATTCAGACAGCCAGGCAGCCCTGAGATCACTGGCAGCTCCTGCAACAAGGTCTAAAATTGTTGCAGAATGTCACAGGGTTCTGGTGGAGCTAGGGGAAAGCAATAGAGTAAACCTATTGTGGGTCCCTGGCCATTCGGGGATCAGTGGCAACGAACATGCCGACAGATTAGCCAGGATGGGGGCAGAGACTCCATTTATTGGACCGGAACCTGTCCTGACAATCACCAAGGCAATGATCAAATTGGAGCTACGTAACTGGCTCAGAAGACAGCACGTAGAATATTGGACCAAAGTCTATATATATTAAAATTAAAAATAATAATAATAATAATAATAAAAGAAAAAGAAAAAAGAACATGGCAAGGTAATGATGCCAAAGTCATGTTTTAAAAGAAGCTCTGCAATCCTGGGTCTGAACAGGAGAGAGATTAGACTCATGATTGGATTGCTAACAGGCCATGGGAATTTCAAAAAACACCTACATACAATGGGAATAACAGAAGGGGACCCTAAGTGTAGGATCTGTGATGACGGTGATGAAACTGCCTCACATCTAATCTTTGAATGCATTGCATTGGAGAATAAAAGGCACAGAACATTTGGGACAACCAGTACCGAAGAAATTGTGCTAATAAAGAACTGGTAGAGGGACTCCTTGCACTGTTCAAGGGCATTGGTTGGCTTTACTAGATATACAGGGAGCGATACCGCACAATAAACTTAGTTTCGGTGCGGGCAGTGGCGGGTTGGACGAAGACTGTTTTGGCTTCCCTGAGAAAATCAAATCAACTTGAAAAAAAAAAATCCAGTGAAATGATTAACTGAAATACCAGCAAGGTAACCGCTAATTTGATTCGCCTGGCGCCTTGCACCACTGTGTCTAGACTGGTTGCTGTTGAGAGCAGTGCGGATGCGGGGTGCGCGCGTCCGCGTGTGTCGCCGGTTTTCACTTTGGCGAGTGTCGGGTAGACAGGCAGGGAGCCGGTCTCTCAGCAGCCGTGTCTGCGACGGAGCAGTGTCTGCGCGGAACGCCACCCTACTTCCCGGAAGTCCGCCACGCTGCGCTCGCGCGCCCACCACGACACTCCGGCAGGCACTTTGGCGGAGACAGGAGAGCGGCAGCCTTTTCTGCGAATTAGCAGAGGCCAGAAAGCGACAGGGACCGACTCATTCAGCGCATTACCCGCCTACCAAACAACTGCATGTTCACATCTACGTACATACTCCGCAATACACCGTAAAGAGCGTGGAGGAGGGTGCACTGTACCACTACTAGGCATTTCCTTTCCCATTCCACTCGCAAACAGAACGAGGGAAAAAAGAATGTCTATACGCCTCTGTACGAGCTCTAATTTCTCATATCTTCGTGATCTATAAGCGAAATGTAAGTTGGCGGCAGGAAGATCGTTCTACACTCAGCTTTAAATTGCGGCAAAGAACTCTGTATGACGGGCAACCACAGCTAAAATATTTATACATATTTAAGAAACTTTCACACAGTTAAAAATTAGGTGTTAAAATTGTAAGAGTCTGAATGAAAATCCTTGGTCCACTTGAGCTGTTATTTTATTTGAGTCGTGAAGACCCGCACAACCGGTTTCGCAACTTACAGTTCCACCTTCAGGCGCTTTTTACTGTAAAAGATGATAATTGTTTTAATAAATGAATATTTAGAATGAAAATTACATGTTAAAAACAAAAACCAAAAAATCCGAACTAGTTATGTATGAGGAAGTTACATGGAAATTTTTTTTATATAAAAGCCAGTAGGCTATTGATTACAATAAATATTTTTTATGTTACTTACAAAGTTTTTCTTATAAGTCATTTGTGATGGATAACGGGGTTAATGGTTAGGTCGTACCGCAAGCACCTTGGCTCTTTTCGTCAAAAAGATAAAAAGAAGTCTACCGTGCGGTTCTTGTCATTTTTGTTAAAAGAATAGAAAATGATTAACTGATATTGCGGCCCACTGAACTTCCTCTACAGAATTCCTCGAAATGAAAGTCGTCTTTCCTCCAGCTAATCTCATTTGAGTTCCCGAAGCATTTCTGTAAAACTCGCGCATTGGTCGAACCTACCAGTAATGAACCTAGCTGCTCGCCTCTGAACTGCTTCCATGTCTTCCTTTAAACTGATCTGCTGCGCCGCGGCGGAGCGGCCGAGCGCATTGAGGCGCTATGCTACGATGCCCGAGGCCCTTCCACCGTCGGGAGTTCGAATCCCCCCTGGGATGGCTGTTTGTGTCTTCTTTAGTATAAGGTAGTTCATAAGTAATTTGTAAGTTTAGGGACTGATGACCCCGCAGTTAAGTCCCTTAAGCTTGACAAACATTTGCACATTTGATCTGCTGCGAGTCCCAAACACTTGAGCAATACTCCGAAGACGTGGTCGTACAAGCGTTTTATACGCGATCTCCTTTACAGACGAAGTGCATCTTCCCAAAATTCTCCCAATAAACCGAAGTCGGCTGTCCGCGTTACTAACAACTCTCCTTACATGTTCGTTCCATTTCATATCGCTCTGGAATGTTACGCCTAGATATTTGAACGACGCGACTGCAAAAGTCGCTCACTAAAATTGCTGTATTCCGACATTATGGGACTGTGTTTCCTACTCATGTATATCACCTTACATTTTTCTACATTTAGAGCTAGCTGCCGTTTTCCACACCAACTAGAAATTTTGTCTAAGTCATCCTGTATGCTATTTCAGTTTTCATAATGAATAACGACACCCTTCCATACACCACAGCATCGTTCAGCAAACAGCCGTAAATTAGAAGTTACTCTGTCTATCAGATATTTTATATGGATAGAAAATAATAGCGGTCTATCACATTCCCGTGGGGCAGGCCTGACGATACACTCGCCTCTGATGAACACTCGCCGTCGAGAACAACATACTCCGTTCTATAAATTAGGAAGTCTTCCAGCCACTCACAAACCTGTGACTCTATGTTGCTCTGAATCAGTCCGTACCGACACTGGTTGACTGCGACCTACACCAGTTCATAAGACTTACACATTATTTGGCATAGAGCCACCGTACATAAGGCGCTCAGTGGCAGGAGAGAAGGGCTTGGCGGAACAGATCATCGACACTAAGCGCTCAGTGTACAGGGCGACTAAAAAGGCGTAGTATAGGAACTGGGAACCTGAATATTTCAGTATGATCTGGGCAGTGGGCACAGTCTAACATACACAGTCGCGAAACTCACTGCTGTGAAAGTAGTTACCAACTGACAGCTGCAACGACGACACTAGAGCCCCTAGTGGTGGGAAAGGCGCCGTAAGACTACTGTTTGTTTATCATTACATTTCTACACAATTAACCAAATAGTTTCTGTAATTTTTGCGTTCCAAGCATCAGTAAAATATCGAGAGACAAATAATCCCTTAAAAAAAAAAAAAAAAAAAAAAAAAAAAAACGAAAAGTTATTCACAAGGCAATATCCACGAATATATGTATGCTTGCAGTTTATTTCACTGGAAGTAATAGAATAAAACATACGAGATAAATATATTCTTGTTATGCTCTGTTCTTACCACATAGATTACTAGACTGGCAGTATTGCTTCTATGACTGAAACCTGACACCGTCATCTTGCTTCACCTCACGTCAAAAAGTTGCCGTGTGGCACTACTGTGACCTGTCACGACATTTAAGTTGTAAGCTTGAAGTTGGTTGAAGCATGCTTTGTATATGAACTAATACGTTTCGTACTAGTTAATTTAACACATACATTGTAGAATCGTGTTATGAGATCATATTACATACAGTTTATGCATACTGCAGTTATCGGAAAATTACTCAAAAGAATAAAGATACGTATTATCCACGACACACATTTGTAATGGTCATACTATTGAAAGAAATGCCGCAGTTGATCGTAACTAGTAACAGATTAATAAAAACAGCAAAATAACGCGACTCATTATTGCATTTATCAAAGCAGACTGTAGAAATAGTAAGAAAACTCAAAATAATAAATGTACGTGTTATCTCCGATGAATATCTCTTTTATAAAGACCATAGTACTGAAAGAAATGAAGTTTAATGAAATTGGTAACAGGTTAATAAAAGCAGCAAATTAATGCTATGGCAACTCATTCTGAATGTGTCTTCCGTTTTCTGTACGAAAAATGTCAGCCATATATAACACACGAATTGACCATTATGTCAAAACTGTAAAGACAGCGTAGTTGCGTTAGTTCATCCGTATTTGTACCTGTGTTTTCTTTAATATCACACACGGCTCCTCACACGTATAGAAATTTGGCGACGAGACTTTAGTGACACCAATGATACTGTTCAGGGCATTTATGAGACAGTTTGACATTTCAGTGAACGTACTTCTCTGCATATCAATGACTTACCATGTAAATCCCGTTTCAGTCACAAATAATTTTATGTTTAAACCTGTGCTGAACACCGGGGTGAGGCAAATGGAATGCTAGGAGGAGGCATCGGAAGGGGGGTTTGTTGGATTTAAGGAACTGTCTGTGTACCTCAGTGCTACATGTTTGAAGTGAAATGTGATGGTATTATAAACAGAATGGCGATGAAAAACGATGAATCACAACACTGTAGCACAGAATGTTTTCTTCCATTTTTCGCCATGTTTATGTTTTTGTATTCTCCTTTATATTTGTGTCTTCGTTCATTATATGTAATACTGGAGGCTGAGGGCGCCTCAAGTGCTGCCAGCCCGCCTCACCCGGGAAGTGAAATGACAAAAAAGAAAAAGAAAAGTATACAAAAGTACCATAGAGAGGGTTACATTTTGCAGTGAAGACCCTGTAAACCATTCTGAACATGATGATTTAAATCACTGAAACCGGCGAAGGAAAATAAACATATTTTATATGCAATCTTGGCGTAATAACCTAAAGAACGTGTATTTTTATTAACAATTAGGCGATCAGTTGAGATATCTAGGTTATGAAGTATCGGCAGAATGAATTAAATGGTTCGACGTCTTTGGCGTTTCACAGCTCAGAGGTATAGAGACTAGCTCTTTCGACTTTCTGTTATGCCCTACGCTGGTGCCATAGGGTACCTTCTGGTTGACGATAACGCACGTCCTCACAGAGCTGCACTGGTGGACAACATGCTTGAGGTTGAGGGTACTGAACGAATGGGGTGGTCAGCTTGTTCACCAGACTTAAACCCGACCGAGCATGTCTGAGATGCACAAGGCAGACGCATTTCAGCCACACCACCACCTCAGACAACGTTTGCAGAGCTGGATATTGCACTTATGGACTAATGGCCGTACATCCCTCAGTAGCTGACTGATAATCTCACAGCACAATCCATGCCACGCAGGTGTGCAACAGTACTGGCTGTCCGAGGTGATCACACACCATACATGGCAAAGAGAGTTTTTCGCTATTATTGTAGCCCCATGGTACCTCGTTCTAAGTAAACTCCATGTAAAGGAGTTGATACAGCAAAAATATCGTATTGTCACACACAAATTACAATTGTAACCAATAACTGAATAAAATACGATACCATATACTACCCTGAGTTATGTATAGCCACAGAGTAACATATACCGAGAAGCAGCCCCCCCCCTCAAACCACTGTCCTACGATCCCCTCGTAGTTCCGTAAGATGTTAGCAGGTGCCATCCGGTTTCCTGGCTTAGTACCGGTAGACACACTAGAGGCACTTCTGAGGGTGCCTCTCGCACGTCAGAGGGTAGCGTGGAGGGGAGGCTGAGGGGAGAGTTCGTGCCGCCTGCCACGAGGCCACTGCTGTGTCCGGCGTGCTGGCGTTTGAGGGGAGGTGGTGGTGGGGACAGCCGCTACCTGCCGCCTGGTCTGGCCAGTTTAAAGGGCATCATTGGACATCTTACGGAACTGCTTCAGTAGCCCACGCCCAGCAGCCCTGATCGTGGGAGCGGGCCCTTACGGAGGTTTCTCGTCTGTATATATTTGTCTGTGGTATAGCCCAATCTTATTGGTGAGAACCGATAGGAAGGTCGCAACCTGATACCCTAATCGTTCTGAGCAGTGTGTTATTTTAAGTGTGTGGGCCCTGTGGGCAACAAGAGTGTGAGAGGCGGCTCACCAGGACGAGGAAGCGCGGCCTGGAGCAGCGGTAGGACTTCCACTGCCAGGTCCAGCGGTCGCCGGCGGCGGCGCTCGTGGCGGAGGCACACGTGGAGGCGGTGGCAGCACTGGGGGCGGAGGTGGCGGCCAGCACGGGGCCTGCCCGCAGCCGCGCGCCGCCCGACGGCGTCCGGTGCACCTCCGCCTGAAACACCGACACCGACACCGCCCCACGTCACACGCACCTGCACTGCTGTAGCTGGCACACAACGTAATTGTTCTGACTAGCTAAACCGTGCCAGTCCCCGCTGTGGATCAGTCTGGATCTCGTCCTGCGACTTAGGCGAGAACCCCATGCTGCTCAGGACGTGCGCTAGCCGCGCGTTACGCGTATTTCAAGCGTCAACTTCACTTCGAAATATCTCGAGATGTAATTGGCGTACTGCAAAGCAATCAACAACGTTGTTTATATCGAGGCGTGTCCAGAAATTAAGTTCCGTTTGGTAATAAAATGAAATTGTTCACAGATACAGAAGAAATTTTTATTGCACAAAATTCTACAACTTTTAAACTACTTTTCCACATAACTGCCGAAATTTTGTAGGCATTTGTCATAGCGTGGCACCAGGTTTTGTATACCTTCTTCATAGAAATCTGCCGCCTGTGTCTTCAACCAGTTGGAAACAGTGAAATTTGGGGGAAGTCCATAGCGAGAGCACTAATTGTAAACCTACGGTTTTTGCTGGATCTTGTCATCAATCGCGTGAACCAGTTCTTCTGTAACCAAAGGTGGACGCCCACTTCGTTCTTCATCGTGCACATCACTACGCCTGCCAATAAACTGTCGGATCCATCTTCTCATCATCGAATCACTCATTGCATTTGGTCCGTAAACATCGCTAATTTGTCGATAAATTTCACTTGGTTTTACTTTCCTCGCATTCAGAAACCGAATCACCGACTTGATTTCACAGGCGGCGGGACATTTAAAAGAAGCACAACAAAGCGTACATAACTGACAGCGATCTCCAAATGGCGCACGTTCTTCTCCTTCATAAACATCGTCGACAGCGCATGTGCGGAACTGCAATCGCAGCGCTGCAGCGGAGATAATTTGAAACGGAACTTACTTTCTGGACGTGCCTCGTATGATTTATCATGCTATAGATTGCTGATGAAATACACTACTGGCCATTAAAATTGCTACACCAAGAAGAAATGCAGATGATAAACGGGTATTCATTGGACAAATATACTAGAACAGACGTGATTACATTTTCACGCAATTTAGGTGCATAGACCCTGAGAAATCAGTACCCTACCTCTGGCCGTAATAACGGCCTTGATACGCCTGGGCATTGAGTCAAACAGAGCTTGGCGTGTACAGGTACAGATGCCCATGCAGCTTCAACACGATACCACAATCATCAAGAGTAGTGACTGAAGTATTGTGACGAGTCAGTTGATCGGCCACTGTTTACCAGACGTTTTCAATTGGTGAGAGATCTGGAGAATGTGCTGGCCAGGACAGCAGACGAACATTTCCCGTATCCAGAACTTAGAGAGAGAAAGAGTAATTCACAATCCAGTTTTCATCAAGAGGATCTGTTTTTCGTTATCAATCAAACATACGTCTTCCTGCACCAAGATTAGCTGGTCTTTCGTGATTCTCTAAGATACTGTAATACGGAATTCAGAAAGTGCAGTGACCTTAATCTTTGATTAATTTTTAAAATGTTTTTGATCTATATCTAACTGGGAATGTGAGAAAGAACACTACACTTTCTGAACTCCATATTGCAGTAGCTTACTCCGATAAACACGAATGCCCATCTACTTGATTTCAGAAATACGCAGCGTAAACACCGACAGAGGGTATTTCATCCTAGGAGGGCTGTTGGTTAGCTTCTTCATTTCGTGGGACACCGAACTGCTTCAAGAAGTAATTCTCATTGGCTGGTTCCTACTCCTAGTTCTAAACTTTCTATAACGTGCTGTCTTTTATCAGGTCTTCAAAAAATTTTTCGAAACACCAGTCATCTTTACAGTTACACATTTAATGAGAGGAAGCTAAGGAATGGCTGTAGGGCAGAAGAGCATTGAAACAACTCAATGGGACCACGTGAGTACCTGACTGTCCTCTACTTAGCTCTTGGCTAACCACCGCACGCGCCCCTTCCGCAGCAGATTCTCAAAATTTGCACATTTACAATGAAAGTAGTAGATGAATTTTGTTATTTGGGTAGCAAGATAACTTCCAATGGCCGAAGTAAAGGAGATATAAAATGCAGAATGGCTATGGGAAGAAAAGCGTTCCTAAAGAAGCGAAACTTGATAACATCCAATATTAATTTAAATTTTAGGAAGTCCTTTCTGAAAGCATTTGTGTGGAGTGTAGCATTGTATGGGGGTGAAACGTGGACGATAAGGAGTTCAGATAAAAAGATGATTGAAGATTTTGAAATATGGTGCTACAGACGAATGATGAAAATTAGAAGGGTAGATCACGTAACTAATGAGGAGGTGCTTAACCGAATTGGGGAGAAAAGGAGTTTCTGGCATATAGTAACTAAGAGAAGGGATAGATTGGTTGGACACATTCTGAGACATCGAGGAATTGTCAACTTAGCACTAGAAGGAAGCGTGTGGGGTAAAAATCGTAGAGACCGAGGGACGAATAAAGTAAGCAGATTCAAAAGGATGTAGGTTACCGAACGTATTCTCATATGAAGAGACTTCCACTGGACAGGGTAGCGCGGAGAGCTGCATCAAACCAGTCTGCGTACTGAAGACCACAACAACAACAGTGAATAGCGTCCATATCGTCAATGTGGCCATTCCGGATTCCCGCATATGATCAAATGTTATTACCGCATCTGAGTTGAAGTAATGTACCATACGCTGTCGTCGCTTAGAAAATAGATGTACAGACTGTTGAAAAGTGTCGAATACATTGAGATGTGGTAGTATTGATTGAAACAAAAGAAATAAGACCAATAAACATGCGCCCGGAAACGCATACTTTGCGAGATAAACGCGTCCTTATAGGAGGCGTCTATTCGTGGCATTGTATCCCTATGCCCTTCGGCGTAGTGACTGACCACACCGTCTGAAGTACACCCGAGTGTTGTTGTCGTAGTACTTGATGAAACGCCGGCCGCGGTGGTCGAGGTGACTGAGGCGCTTCAGTCACGGTCAGCACGTCCACTACGGTCGGGGGTTCGAATCCCCTCTCGGGCATGGATATTTGTGCCGTCCTAGTTTGTAAGTAGTTCATAAGTAGTTTGTAAGTTTAGGGACTGATGACCCCGTAGTTAAGTCCCATAAGCTTAACAAACATTTGAACATTTGAACTTGATGAAACGCATTGCAGACGCGACCCTATAACGTCTGCACATCGAACGATTGCAGTTGGATAGACCACTTCCTCTTTCATACCGAAAGTTCTAGGGGTTGGGGTTTGGGGAACAAACAGATCAAAGCGTGTGACCTCCCTGACCAACTCCAGCGCTCCTGCAATTTTCACGACAGACGACCGAGCACATAGTGGCGAAAGTGTGCTGGTGCGCCGTCTTTCGTGAATCGTTACTGATATGGCACAAACTCCAACATGGTAGCCAATACATTATTTTAAGGGAACCAGGACGTGAAAATAGCCGGCCGCGGTGGCCGATGTGACTGAGGCGCTCCAGTCACGGTCAGCACGGCCACTACGGTCGGGGGTTCGAATCCCCCTTCGGGCATGGATATTTGTGCCGTCCTAGTTTGTAAGTAGTTCATAAGTAGTTTGTAAGTTTAGGGACTGATGACCCCGTAGTTAAGTCCCATAAACTTAACAAACATTTGAACATTTGAACGTGAAAATAACTAAGAATCGAAAAAAATTGCCTCCATCTGAGAGACAAATTTCTCCCGTTTCCAAAAATGTATGGTTTATTCTTTTAAATACCTTATATACTCTTAAACGCTCTTTGAAGAAATGTCTACACACTGTCCACGCCAATGTTCAGGCAAGGAATATCACCGTAAACATTCCATGCCTCCTAGTCATGGAAACAATAAAGCCGATATACAGGGACACTGCAGATAAAATTTACTTAGCAAATGTCTACATGGCTGTACACAAAGTACTAATAACTGTTTCAACAGATGCCTGTGGCAACGAGTACCGAAAAACAGTGCTTTTTGGATGGACAGTAGTCAAAATAAGTGTGAAGGATGCTGTTATCTGTTTCAATGATGGTGTAATTAGCACGAAAAAAGTAATGGACAAATTAGACATCCAGCGAGGGCGTGCGGCCGGATGGATTGATCGTTGTGGAACGAATTATGATATTACGATAGCTGCTCTGACTGCCATAGATCGTCAGCGACTAGTTGAAGCAGAAAGGGCTGCGGAGGCCATCATTAAAGAGTCCAGAGTAAGGAAAAGACTTCTGAAAAAAGTTCGCTGAAGAATAAGAAGCAGCTGACTGGCAAGATTTGAAATGTGAACATTCTTTTCTCATATTCTCGAAACTACATTTTCAAAAAATGTTCAAATGTTTTTTTAAGCTTAAGGGGCTTAACTGTGGGGTCATCAGACCCTAAACTTACAAACTACTTATGAACTACCTTATACTAAAAATGACACAAACATCCATGCCCGAGGGGGAATTCGAACCCCCGACGGGGAACAGCCTCGCGCATCGGAAATAGCGCCTCAATGCGCTCGGTCGCTCCGCCGCGGTTAACTACATTTTCAGATCATTAGGTTCATATATCTTCATAATAGTTTTAACTATGTTCATCAAATTTCTGCCAGTAAAGACTGGGACGGCATCTTTAAATTATGCCTAATACATTGCAGAAATGATCTATGTTTATCTTTCTGTATATAATTTTAACGGTTATTTTCAGACAAAATAGTAATGAAAGGTGATAAGGCTTCTTGTATTTCCTCAGATATACTTCAAAGGGCATAATGTGTTCCTACGAATGTGCAGCAGCCTTAGACTCTGAATGTTATTAGACTGACGATGCATCAGAAAATGATTCCAGGATGCGAACGTATATTATAGAAACATCTATTAGGCAAAATATTGTAATTCTCAAACTATAACAGATATTTCAACAAATTTCCTATTACGGTGAGTTAATGTCATTCAGTGTTAACACAAAATTGCAACTTCCTCCGCATTGTAGATCAAGAGTAATGTGCACCGAATGCAAGGTATGAAAATGCAGTCCGTTTACGTCCAGTTCCCCTTAAAGTCCAGATAATTTGGTCAACCTTTGTGGTAGCATGTGTGGCCCTATTACTTTATCAGCAAGTAATTTAATATGCATTGATATCCGTAACCATGCGTTGCACAACCATTTCTACAGACACGTGTTTATTTCACGAGACCCTTCTGCCGGTCGCGGTGGCCGAGGGGACTGAGGCGCTTCAGTCACGGTCTGCACGGCCACTACGGTCGGGGGTTCGAATCCCCCCCCCCTCGGGCATGGATATTTGTGCCGTCCTTAGTTGTAGCTAGTTCATAAGTAGTTTGTAAGTTTAGGGACTGATGACCCCATAGTTAAGTCCCATAGACTATACAAACATTTGAACATTTTGAAAACAGGAACTGGGGGTTAATCCTAAGAAAACTGTTGTTGTACCACTCACAAAGAAGCATATACAACATTCAAGTTGGAATCTAAAGCTTTTCAATTAAGCGCTACCTGTGAAGGGGACAGTGAAATATCTAGGGGTTACCCGAGATGAGAAACTGACATGGACCCCTCACATTAGGAATATTTGCTCCAAGGCAAAAGGTACTCTAGTAAGTACCAGGAGGGCTTGTGGCAAAAATTGGGGCCTGAGCCCCAAGGGTATGCACTGGATATACACCACGGAGATTAGACCCAGGATCACCTATGGGGCAGTCGTGTGGAGGAAGAAGGTAGAACAGCAGGTTGCTGCTAAGGAGCTTGGTAAGGTGCAGAGATTAGCCTGCTTAGCCATAACAGGCGGAATTAGCAGCACACCAACTGCTGGGATGGAAACCATGCTGGATATGCCCCCATTACACCTTTGGGTCAAGATGGAGGCAGCGGCTGGTGCATACAGACTCAAATCTGGCAACAACTGGAACTCTTTGGGATATCCAGAATCACACACTAAAATAGTGAGTGAGGTAAATATAGGAAAGGTTGGGGAAATGACAGCCGACTATATTATAACGCCATACTGTTTCAACAAGCCTTTCAGTAAAACAATTGGAAGTAGGGAGCAGTGAGAGAAAATAGTTCGACACCGTACGGGGGATATTGTCTGGTTCACTGACGGGTCAAAATCAGACCAAGGTGTTGGGGCCGGGGTATATGGGGTGCAGCCAAGACTGGAGGGCGTCATCTCTCTAGGAAAACTGGCCTCAGTATTCCAGGCGGAAATCACTGCCATCAGAGCATGTGTGGAGAAGAATTTGCGTAGGTGCTACAAAGATTGTAGCATCTATATCTATTCAGACAGCCAGGCAGCCCTGAGATCACTGGCAGCTCCTGCAACAAGGTCTAAAATTGTTGCAGAATGTCACAGGGTTCTGATGGAGCTAGGGGAAAGCAATAGAGTAAACCTGTTGTGGGTCCCTGGCCACTCGGGGATCAGTGGCAACGAACATGCCGACAGATTAGCCAGGATGGGGGCAGAGACTCGATTTATCGGACCGGAATCTGTCATGACAATCACCAAGGCAATGATCAAATTGGAGCTACGTAACTGGCTCAGAAGACAGCACGTAGAACATTTGAACATTTTTTAGACCCTTCTGTATCGAAAATTCAGTTTGCGATGAAACTTCGTATGTTGGTAGTATATGTCAAGGGCGTCCAATCATATAGTCTTAAGAATGATTCGAATGTTTGTAAAGCGTATGGGACTTAACTACTGGGTCATCAGTCCCTAAACTTACAAACTACTTATGAAGTTGCTGACACTAAAGACGGCACAAATATCCATGCCGAGAGGGATTCGAACCCCCGAACATATTGGCCGTGCAGACCGTGACTGGCGCGCCGCTGTCCCCTCGATCACCGCGGTCGGCTAGTCTTAAGACCCACAATCTAGAAAAAGGTCTCTAATGTTTGTTTCAGTTCGTTAGTGTAGCCGAAGAAAACCGTATCTAACATTTATTGTAAAAATGCAAAATGTGATATAAAATTTTAATCCAAAACGTCAGAGTGGTATCAGAGGTATACGAAATAAAAATATGTAACGTGTTTCAGGAATGACGTCTGCTGTTGTAAATGAAATTAGCGAAACCAGATCTACATGCAAAATTTGATGCAAATCGTTAGAACCGTTTGATTTTATGTGTCAATATGAATATATTTCAACATATTCAGTTTCGTCATGACGAATTCGGATTATAAACTAATACTTTCTTTCATGCTATGTTGCGAGTGTGTCGGCGATTTTCATGTAAAAGTAATACTTTCAACGTTGAAGGTCGCTTTACTCTCGAAAACACTACATACAACATTCCATGCATGAAAACTGACGACCTCAAGTCCACGCAGACAAATTCGAATGTTTGGCCTCGAGGTTTGTGTACCGTCATGCAAATGCAGATCTTACTGGTAATTGGTGTCGGTGCAAGGTATATCTCAGTTGTCCTTTTGATGAGTCTAGAGTTATTCTTGCATAAATTTGTCACAAGTCTTACACCGTTACATAGACCTGATACAGCTAAATAACGCAACGACATTCTTAATAACTTTTTTTCATTTTCAGTTCGTGTGGTGGCAAGTCTCAAATAGTGATAGTGTTAAAAAATTCTGTTCTAAATTGAAGTGCTCCTTCCGGTCGTAGTGTGATAGATTTTGTACTCCCCTGGGAAGCTTGGCTACTATATCTTCGCTAATTCTGTCAACAAACTTATTGATTGGAGCGAATATATACATAGGGTGTTTCACTAAGTGTGTTTGCCTATGTAACTTATAAAATACTAGGTAACGGGAATTTTAATGCGGTAGGTCAACATAAGAAATGTTACACTTTCGCGGAGCTATGAACATAGTTTATTGTATCATTGTATTATTTTCCAAAGAGTTACAGCACAAAGATATAATTTTTTAAATGGAACAATAGTTTTTCTATCGTGCATTGGATTCGTTGAAACCAGCTGCGACCTAATCAATTTAAACTACATTCCTATCACTGTTAGTTTGGGAGCTACAACACTTCAAAGTTTCAGGGGCAGATACCACACGCTGCACATAAGACATGGCTGTGTGGTGGGTGATGGATGTTATGGCGGTGGGAAGTTGATTTACATGAGATGTTCAAATGTGTGTCCATGTTCCTCAATGCATAATGCAATGCGCCGTCGAAAGGATCTGCGGACGAGATGTAACATCGCCGGTGTGACGGAGCGACATGCGTCCTCGATGCGCCGTTTTAGATCATCTGGGGATGTGGGCTCAGTGACATAAACACGATCCTTTAGATATCCCCACAAAGAGAAATCTACTGGTGTTAAATCGGGCGACCTTGCGGGCCATGACAGGACCATGGCGCCCCAACCATCTTCCTGCAGACCTGTTGTTTAGTTCTTCCACAACAGCACGCGCAGAATGGGCTGCATCGTGCTGCATCCACATATGGACTCTCGTGTGTAGACACACATGTTCAAGGAGACCACCCAAACTGTCGGCAATAAAAGCGCGATATAACTCACCTGTCAGTGTACCTGGGAAGTAGTGTGGACCGATGATTTCACCCCCAAGGATTCCACACCACACGTTAATAGACCACCTACGTTGACGGTCGACAGGTCGTACCCACGGAGGATTGTCTGCGGCCAAGTAGTGCATGTTATGCCGATTCACTGCACCATAATTTGTGAACGTGGACTCATCAGAGAACATAACATTTTGTAAAGACTCCAGCGTGAAATTACGCATGGCCCACTCACAGAATGTCACTCTTGCACGGAAATCGTTCCCATGCAGCTCCTGGGTCAGTGACAGGCAGTACGGGTGAAACCTCTGGCCGTGTACTATACGCCACACAGATGTGAGTCTGACACCAGCGACTGCAGCAACGGCTCGTAAGCTGACATGAGGATCGTGGTGTAGTGCAGCTAAAACAAACACCTCCGTCTCCTCACTTCTTGCAGGTCTTCGTCTGTTACTGCGGCGCATTACCAAGCTGCCTGTTTCCCGAAGTCGTTGTTTGGCACGTAAGAACGTAATGGCTGCCGGGGCTTTTCGCCTTGGATATCTCACGGCATACGCCGTGGCTGCTTCAGTGGCATTGTGTCGGCACTCGCCGAGCATCAGCAACATGTCAACGTACTCGTTCGTGTATGCCATCGTTATCCGATGTCAGTAGCTGTGGTATATTGAGCCCGATGTTTGTGTGGCTCCAACTGTCGGCGGCAGTCGGCAGTCTAACAGCGCATCGCTTCTCGCTCCGTGACATCAGCGGCCATCCGCACCACATTTATAAGGCGCATTGCATTCTGGTATCTGCCCCTGAAACTTTGAAGTGTTGTTGCTCCCAAACTAACAGTGATAGGAATGTAGTTTAAATTAATTTGGACGCAGCTGGTTTCAACGAATGCAATGCACGATAGAAAAAACTATTGTTCCATTTAAGAAATTATATATTTGTGCTGTAACTCTTTGGAAAATGATACAATAAACTATGTGCATAGCTCCGCAGAAAGTGTAACATTTCTTGTGTTGACTTACCACATTAAAATTTCCCATCACCTATTATTTTATAAGTTACAGAGGCAAACACACTTAAACACCTTGTATATATATATATATATATATATATATATATATATATATATATATATATATATATGTGTGTGTGTGTGTGTGTGTGTGTGTGTGTGTGTGTGTTTGTGTTTGTGTTTGTGCCTATATTTCACTCTGCAGCCAAAACTACACATCGCAAAAGGATTGTGTTTGTTTTCGGTAGTAGGTATCAGTCTTCATTGTGCATTATGGTGGTATAGGGTTGATAACTATAAGGGGGTGGAAGATATGGGAGTTGAAAATTAACGACTTATATAAATTTCTACGTATGGGGGTCAATATTTTGCTCTTCAACAAAACTACACAATGGAGACGAACGATCTCTCTGTGTTGTTGTAGTACAAAGCCTCCAGTTGTACACGATAGCAGTTCCGTATTGAAAGCTATATGAGGGTGGAAGATATATTGGTTGAAACTCTGATTGAAGACCAGCGATGACTTTCGACACTTTAATAGAAAGAAGGTTATATACAGCGAAACCTGATGCACATTCTTCAGTTGTTTTTCTGCAACAAGCGTACGAATAAAGAAAAAGAAGTGCATATTCTAGTTTGAAAAGTAAAACTACCAAGAAAGATGTCAAAGCGTAAGAAAGAAATTTCGCTTTCTCGATCCGTTTCTAAAAGACAGAAAACGGCGCTGAACAGTGAATCTACAGACGGCAGAAACTTGAAATTTGTAGACGTTGTTTATCTTACACTGCAGGCATAAGCGATTTTTCGATATTCCCATCCCTAACGTGGTGAAATAGGGGATGAACGGTTTTTTCAAAATACGTTGCTGTTATAGCAATTTTGAATCATGAAAATAGAAAACTTCAGATTTAGATTTTTGAGTGGAATTGTAAAAACACGGGTTTATTTTTAGAAATTCAACCGTTAAGTGGGTGAAATAAGGGGAAATCTTGTAATGGCGCTACTAACATTATTTTGATGCTAGAAATGCGAAAATCTGGATTTGGAACCATGGTTAGAATTTTTTTAATGTGTTTTGAGATGTTTTGAATTCGGCCATCAACGGTGGAATAGGGGGTGGCAAGTTGTATCAAAATACTTGGTTAGGAAAGCACTTTTAAAGCTAAATCTATGAAAATTTATATTTAGAATTAGAAACAACCAGTTGTTAAATGTAAAATTGTAATATAGAAACAACCAATGCAGACCATCCAGGCTACGCGTACGAAGCAGCGGGAATTACTCGTTTAAAGATACAATAGTGACTGAGCTCTTTAGAGCGGTGAGGCAAATCAGGCAGTGGCGTGCTTGTCTGTCTTGTTTAAAAAAGTATAACAATTTTTTATGTAAAATTAATGATGTACAATATTGTTTTTGTGATGACGATTGCAGCTAATTGAAATTATAATTACAATGTTTTCTTTTTAATAAAGGTGATTAATATTTTTTGTCTTCTAGTAGTTCGGTCCGTTTCGGACGTGTGTTTGTATTTTATTTTGTTCGTCATTCAGTTCGGGGATCAATTCCTTTCATTTTATTTGTTAGAGAGAGCATTCACTCCTCTCACGGAACGCGCTAAGCTACCGCCCCGCCACTATTCGAGTGTGCTCACGACTGAAAATTCTATCAGTAGTGTATGTTCTGCGTTTAAAACTTAAGAGCCGTTTATCTTGGAAATTTCTGAATAGTACACTTTAGGAATTCCATGAGCGGGCACACTTGAGGTGTATTACTATACTATGAAGTTACTGCCTGAAATTAATTTCCGATACTGGAAAGTGTCCTTAACAGAAAGAATGCGTTTCCGGACCGATGTTAATCGGACTTATTCTTCTGTTTTCTATGAGTAATACCACATGTTGTTTGCCGACATTGTTGGTATGAATTGCAACTTTAAAATGACACAGAAAACAAGAAAGTCACCCTAAGGTAATAGCCACAGTCGCTATGAGAAAATTTCTTATCTCCTCTTACCCATAAAATGTTTCGCACGGCGTGCGAATTTGCAATTCTTTAGGGGCCCATATATCAGGTTCTATTCATCTCAGAGTGAAGGGGTAAACTGTTCTGGATAGATCTTGGCCTGGTGATCATTTGTGTACATATTAGAAGAATAGGTGTACTTAGCTATCATACAGTACATCGTCAAAATTTTCAAAGTTACACACTTCCTGGAGCCCATCCAAATTGAGCAAATCAGTTGGCTTTTGTACACGACGTGTAGTCTATGGTAAGGCTTTCAACGGCTTAGAAAAGCACCATTCATTCATGGGCGGTTCCTGAGAAAATCTCAAAAACCATGATTTTTGGGTAAAAAAAAAAAAAAAAAAAAAAAAAAAAGAACGAATTATCGGGATGGTCACTTCGATACTTCATATTCATTGCGAACGTTCGAAATTTTTACCACATGTTCTTATGATGATATTCTCGAGGCCGTTTTTAAATTTTTTCGATATCGTTATCCGTTATAGAGAGCCAGAGGTTGAAACTTATCATAGTTTTGCACAAACTCACAAAAACCAACTTTTAGCCGTTTAAGCACCGTGAATCGCAAATATCTAAATTACTAACCATAGAAAATCGTTCAAATACATACAATACATCCTGTAGACATTTATCTATAAACGGCATTTTTCAGTTTTCGTAAATCTTAGTCCGTTAGCAAGATAAGGCCGATGAATCACAATATTTTGCTAGAAAAAGTGCTTATTGTGCTGAAAGACTGCGTTTGGACACCTCTGAAACTTACCATGTGATTTCAAAAAAGGTACTCAGCGAAAAAAATTGATTTTTGTACGTCTTAAAGATTGAAATCTTCGGTCGATGAAGGGGTGATTTTTGTTTTCGCTTACTTCACAGTTAATATGCAGCAACCGGTTTAGTGAACTATTGCAACGTATTTTAAAGAGTTGCAAAGGTAAAAACACATTGCGTAGACTTCTCGTATGGTTGATTTTAGGTTACACATAGCTGGGTATGAAATGTAGATAACATATCGAAATTTTATTTAAAGTTTAGAGCAGAATGATATCTTATGTTGTTTTCGTGAGATATCGGTCCGTGAATGATAGCACGCGACAGTCGGGGGTCGGGGGTTCGAATCCACCCTCGGCTATGGATATTTGTGCTGTCCTTAGTCTTAGTTAGTTCATAAGTAGTTCGTAAGTTTAGGGACTGATGGCCCTGTAGTTAAGTCCCATAAGCTCTACAAACATTTGAACATTTGAATTTATCAGAACGAAGAGCAATACCATTACGTGGCTCGTCAGGAAGTACGTTTAATTATGTAGTGGTATGCCACTATAACCTCGATCTTAGTACTTTCTCCCAGTATATGGACACGGCCCATTGGACATGGCACAAGGTGCCACACTGTCTACTTTTTGAAAGTATGCTCTACCTTGCCTTTAATCACCAAGGACTTCGGTGAGTTGATAATCCCCCCTCCACAGTTTTGTATTTATAAGTTCACTCCTTTCTCCAAGAAAATGTTACTTAAGAAGAGGGGGAAAAAAAAACAAGACAATGAGAACTGTAGAGAAAAAGGTACTAGGTTTACGTTCCCTTTATTTTTTTTTAAATAATTTGCTTACTAACAGATTTTAAGGAAATATATAAAAAAATAGAGAAACAACCTGTATTGCCGCAGTGGAATGGCCGAGCATTCCAAGGCGCTTTGCTGAGGTGCGCGGTTGCTACCCGTCGGAGGTTCGAGTCCTCTTTCGGGCATGAGTGTGTGTCTGTATGTGTGTGTGTGTGTATGTGTTGCCCTTAGTTTAGTTTAAGTAGTTTGCAAGCCTAGGATCTGATAACATTATTAGTTAAGTCCCATAGATTTACATACATTTGAACATTCGAACCTGCAACATGCAAGAGTAGCTAGTGAAGAGGGTATCGTGGCCAGGCCTCGGGATTGAACCCCTGGCCACTTTGTCTTCCATTCTTGCTTACTGCGTTCCTATGTCTATAAGCCTTAAAAAAATAGGGGGGGGGATTACCAGGCTGCCACGGAGTCCCAGATCAAGTCCCTTCCTGAAATTTTTTCCTTTTTGACATCACATTATTTCAGTGAACTAGTGCAGCTGCAGTTTATTCTTTTCTTCTATCGTCCTTCATCTTCATGCCCAAAACAACAGACATCACACCGTCTTTAAAGGTATCCACAGTAAGAGGATACAGGAGTGACTGGGGAATGTCGGAATGGTAACACATTACGCACGGGCATTGGAACACTCATAAGAGAATGCCCTGGAATTATTTCTAATTCACTGAAATTACACACACACATTAACATCAGTGAGAATAAGGTATATCAATATTGTGATGCAGAACTATTAACTACGGAGGGAAAAATACCTTTACTTATTGATTTACCCTTAATGATATTTGACATCCTTAATGAAATTGTCTTAAATAATATATCCCTTTCCAAATAAACAGCTCAGTCCATACATGCAATATTAGGAACAAAAATGATCGACACAAGGACTTAAAAACACTTACTTCAGGGGTCCACTACTCAGGAACACATATTTTCAATAATTTACTAGCAACATAAAAAGATTAGCTATAAACAAAGAGAAGTTTCACAGGAGCCTGAAAGACTTTCTAGTGGGCATCTCCTTCTACTCCACCGAGGAATTTTTAAATAGAACCAAATGATGCATGTGTTTGTATTAATGCCATTAGTATTACTATATTATCAGCTTGTAAAAAAGTACGTATCTGTAAAGTATTATCGTTGTTCAGTCTGCAGACTGGTTTGATGCAGCTCTCCATGCTACCCTGTCCAGTGGAAGTCTCTTCATATGAGAATACGTTCGGCAACCTACATCCTTTTGAATTTGCTTACTATATTCGTCCCTCGGTCTCCCTCTACGATTTTTACTCCACATACTTCCTTCTAATGCTAACTTGACAATTTCTTGATGTCTCAGAATGTGTCCTACCAATCTATCCCTTCTGTTAGTCAGGATATTCCAGAAACTCCTTTTCTCCCCGATTCGGTTAAGCACCTCCTTATTAGTCACGTGATCTACCTATCTAATCTTCATCATTCGTCTGTAGCACCACATTTCAAAAGCTTCCATAATCTTTTTATCTGAACTCCTTATAGTCCACGTTTCACTGCTATACAATGCTACACTCCAGACAAATGCTTCCAGAAAGGACTTCTTAACATTTAAATTCAAATGTTCAAATGTTTGTATAGCTTATGGAACTTAACTACGGGGTCATCAGTCCCTAAACTTACAAACTACTTATGAACTAACTAAACTAAGGAAGGCACCAACAATATCCATGCCCGAGGGGGGGATTCGAACCCCCGACCGTAGTGGCCGTGCAGACCGTGACTGGAGCGCCTCAGTTCCCTCAGCCACCGCGACCGGCTCCTAACATTGAACTTAATATTGGATGTTAACAAGTTTCGCTTCTTTAGAAACGCTTTTCTCTCCATAGCCATTTTGCATTTTAATATCTTCTTTACTTCGCCCATCAGAAGTTATCTTGCCACCCAAATAACAAAATTCATCTACTACTTTTATTGTCTCATAACCTAATCTAATTCCTTCAGCCTCGTCTGATTTTCTGACATTCCATTCCATTCACTTCGTTTTAATCTTGTTAATGTCCAACTTATATCTTCAGCTAGAAAAATAAATAAATAAAATAAAAAAAGACATGTTCCACATCCACCAGGATCTCCTCAAGACGGATCTATGGAAGAACAACTAAAGTAATCACTTTCAGCTTTATTCCTAAATACTGATACTAAACTCCTTCCGCTAACAGCGGAATGTTGGCGGCAGCAAGTGGAGCAAGTTATTCGAGTGGATAAACAGATTATCTTACTTACAGGAAAGTGCGACGCTAAAAATATTGACCCACCTTCAATGCGACAGGGAGAAATTCGTGTATGAAATATGTAAGTGGTATATATAGAGAGTGTCGTCCCTGGGGGGACCCGCGGCCCTCAGCGTTCGCGGACGACCTACTTGCCGCAGCCGCGCAAACGATGGCGATGTCCGGCGATAACGCGCGGTCGAACCCAGGCCTCCATTAGCCGGGCTATCAGCCCATCTGCCGCGCCGTTTTATTAGCCACTAAGTGCCGACGCGCCAGGCGCTATCCTCCCTCCAGCCGCCTCTTGCCTCAACTCCATCTCTAATTTACCACCTAGTTCGTTGTCATCTAACACGTAACTTACTTTCGTCAGATTACAAAACCCAGATGTTCCAGAATTATTATTATTTTTTTTTTCATTCCTACTGACGGCCGATCTTCAAAGCTGAAGTCCATAAAAGGTACTGCTCAAAAAAAAAAAAAAAAAAAAAAAAAAAAAAAAAAAAAAAAAAAAAAAAAATAAATAAATAAATAAATAAATAAATAAAAAAGAAAAAAAGAAAAAAATAGGGCATCAGGTGAGATATCATCTATATCTATAAATGTGAATGTCCGTTCGGTGTACGTTTATCACGTCTGAACGACAAGACATAATGAGCTAAAAATTTGTACACTTACTAATGTCTACCCGGGGAAGGCTTTAGACAGGGTTTTAGTGCGATCGGATCGCTATTTATCTATATATATATATTAATGTGAATGTCTGTTCGGTGTACGCTTATCACGTCCGAACGACAAGACGCAGAGACTTAAATATTTGTACAGTTACTAATTTATACCCGAGGAAGGTTTTAGGCACGGTTTTATAGGGATCTAATAGGTATTTAGTAATGTCAAGAATATAACATGAAATGTGGAACAATAATTACTCTTTGAAAATTATATTTACTCTCTGAAAATGGTTTTATTGGTTGCATTATTGCTTGAGGTTGATAATGATAAAAGGGTGGAGAATATTGGGATGGAAAGTTATCGGTGTATAGAAAATCCTACGTATGTGTGTGAGTGTGTTAATATTTCGCCCTGCAGCGAAAACTACAGAACGCAAACGAATGGTCTGTGTGTAATTGTTATCCGAAGTCTCCCGTTGTACACCATAGTAGTTCCATGCCGATAGCTATAAGGGGGTGGAAGATATGGTAGTTGAAAGTCGTCAAATTATTAAAACAACAACAAAAAACTCGGACTGAAGGCCAGCGATGACGTTTACAACTCTATAGCAAGGAGGTTACATACAGCGAAACGTGATGCCACAGACCAAATCTTTGGTCTTTGCGTGCTACAATGTCTTCAGCTCTTTTCTGTAAGGATAAGCATACAAATAAGGAAATATAAGAATAAATAAATTCCTTTAATCCTTTCAGATATGCCGTTTCAGTTCAGAATAGTTCAGTTTCCAGTTCGTCTAGCTTTTGCCATGACAATTAACAAAGCTCAAGGACAATCATTAAACGTCGCAGGAATCCATTTCACATGGTCAATTATATGTCGCTTGCTCAAGGGTGGGCAACCCAAAAAAGAAAAAAATCTCTACATTCACGCTCCAAACAATACTACAAATAACGTAGTTTACCAGAATATCCTAAAATGAAATTAAAATTAATTTGGACATTACTCTCACCATACATGTTGAGATATTGTAACACAGGCTATAAGGAATATTGTATGTATTATTTATTGTAAATCATTAAGCACTTCACGTAATTTTATTTTTTATTTGAATGTTGATTAAAAATGTTTGTTTCTAAAGAAGGTATTGTATTTCATTTCATCCTTCAGAACCAGTCTCATAGCACACTACTGAAAGATAGCTTATCTACCATAATCAAGCAACATGCGAGCGTAGCCGCGGGTTTAAGCTAGTACACAATATAAATATGGTAACGTATTTTATTCAGACGTTGTTTACAACTGAAAGCATGGGGGGAAAACGATGAATGTCACTTTTTTTCAAAGTTTTGTTTATGCTTCAGTTGTACAGCCTGAGGTCCAGATTTTCTTCTGGTGTATTTGTTTCCTCGAAAAGCGAAGAGTGTCAGCAGTTATACACAAAATTAGAATCATAGGAAGCAGGAATAACGGTGATTGTCGCGTAGTTTTGCAAAATAACGATGAGTGTTTTCCATCTGTTCGAATTTCATGTTCTTCTTGCAATGTTAGCACTGCTGGATATCACTTTAAAATATTTTCATTGTTGTTTCCATTGTTTAAAATGTCAAAAAGTTCGAGAGCTACTTCACTTAAGTTTAATGTTCTTGAATTAGTTATAGTGACAAGACGTGTTATTTTCTTGGTGCAAAAGTGTTATTATTTCGGTTTCTACAATTGATTCAAATGAGAATGCTCCTCCAGAGTGGAAAGTTAATCCAAAGAAAAGGCAGAAGTATGGTCGAATATCAGATGCTGCTAAGAAGATGAGAAACCACACGCATGAAACTGGAAAAAACTGTTAGTGTAGTAGATTTAAATGTTTTGACAAAATTAATGAAAGTGAAAGGCTGACTATTGCACGGGGAGTCCGAAAAGTCTTTCCCTGATTACATAAATTGATAACTCAATCTAGAAGTAAGATACAAATATGAAATTGGTGTCGAATTGTTTACAAACTATCAAAGTTTTTTTTTCTGTTTTAGGTTCGCAGTACGAAAGTGGTAGATGAGGTTCAGTGCCCAAGAAGCCATATTAACTAATCAATGTGTCCTGTGGTACCATGAGACACGATCATCAACCACAGTGCAGAGACACATCCAGACAACATTTGGAAGGAATCCAGCCGATGTCAAGAGCATTAAAGCCTGGCATGAGAAGTTCAAGAACACAGGATATGTTTCTGACCTTCCGAGGTCTGGTCGACCAAGAACCTCAACAGATAGAGTGGAAGCTGTGAGGCAGTCGTTTCTACGAAGTCCGACGAAATCGGTTCAAAAATGTTCAAATGTTTGTAAATCTATCGGACCAAACTGCGTGGTCATCAGTCCGTAGCTTACAAACTGCTTAAACTTAGGTAAATTAACCTAAGGACAACACACACATCCATACCCCAGGGAGGACTCGAACCTCCACGGCGAGCAACCGCGCGCTCCGAGGGAGACGCTTTAGACCGCTCGGCTACTCCACCGCGGCAAGAAATCGGTGCGCAGGGCCTCACGTGAATTACAGATGCCAAAAAGCTCTCTGCATGACATTTTGCACAAACGTTTATTGTTTCGTGCATACAAAGTGCAAATCGTTCAGGCCTTGTTGCATAATGACAATACACGTCGATATGACTTTGCGGTCGAAATGCCATGAAGTATTAAGGACGATGATGGTTATCTCAGACGAATTGCCTTTTCCGACGAAGCGATCTTTTTTGTCAGTGGAGTAGTGAATCGCCATAACGTACGCATTTGGGGTTCACAACCCCCTGGCGAGGTCATGGAGTGCACCAGAGGCAGTCCAAAGGTGAATGTTTGGTGCGCGTTATTGAATGATCGAATTATCGGGTCATTCTTCTTCGCTGAGGCTACCATCACATCTGCAGTGTATCTGGACATGTTGCAACTGTATGCTGTTCCTCAGCTGCAGCATTATCACCCCAATGTCTTGTTTCAGCAAGACGGTGCACCGCCTCATTGAGGTTTGGACGTCCGTGCCTATCTCGATTTGACCTTTCCTGGGCGTTGGATTGGTCGTGATAGGCCAACGGTTTGGCCTCCACGCTCTCCTGACATAACCATATTAGACTTCTTTTTATGGGGCTATGTTAAGGACGAGGTGTACCGAACACATGTACCAGATCTTGAAACCCTGCGGCAACGGATAACCACAGTCGTTGAATCGATCTCTCCAGTGATGTTGGCTAATGTGTGGACGGAAATTGAATATCGCTTTGATGTGCTACGTGCTACCAAGGGTGCTCATGTGGAAGTTTTTGGACACCCTGTAAAGCATTTTAAAGGGTTATCTGATAGGAATGCTCAAAACCTGCATTTTAATAAAAATCCATTTCATCAAACAAGAATCAAGCTGAGTCGCTTCTAAAAGTGCATAAATTTAAAAAAAGAGCCTTCATTGTTGTTTTTATTACCTGCTACTAGCTAAAAACGAGTAAATAACACACCTAATATGCAAACTTTATGTAAACCTTAAGTGTATTTGAATTATTTAATAAATGTTCACACAAAATGGTTTCAAAGTTTAATAATCGTTTTCTCTGCAATGGAAAAAAGTGACATTCATCGTCCCCCCCCACCCCAAGTCTTCAATTGAAATTTGTTTCTGATTCAGTAGGATACTTTACTGTCTCAACTCTTGACTCTTTACATGACGTTTACTTAAAGCGAGGCACCATGACGATACCATAACAGTGAAACAGTCATTCTCGTTACCCTCGGACGGCCAGTGCAGTTGCACACCTGTGTGGCATGGACAGTATGAGTTTATCAGTCAGCATTTGGAGGGATATTCGGCCATTCTTCCACGAGTGCAATATCCAGCACGGCAACAACTGTCTAGCTGCAATGCGTCTACCAAGTACATCCCAGACATACTCAGTCGGGTTTAAGTCCGGTGAACAAGCTGGCCACTCTATTCGTTCCGTTCTGTCAACTTCAAGCATGTTGCCCACCAATGCAGCTCTGTGGGAACGAACGTTATCGTCCACCAGAAGGAATCCATCTCCTATGGCACTAGCATAGGTCACAACAAAAGTGGAAGGATCCCGTCTCTAGAGCTCTGAGCAATAAAAGCGGCATTCTGAACGACATGTGTACTGGGACAAACATTGATCAGCCCCACTTTCCTACATCAACCCTGTTTTGCAGGATACGAATACAAAAATTTAATTGTTGTATGTAAATACGAAGGAAGCAGTCAACAATCCGAAGATTGGTTTGAACACCACAGAGCTTTACTAGGCATGATCCTGTTTGGAGGTGGTATGCCGTTGCCTTCCTCCGACCTTGGAGCTGACTTACCCAACCAGTTATAGGGCAACCTACAGTTTAACGTGGGTTCCGGCCCACGGTGCTACTCGGTGTTTTTCACATGAGCAATACTGCCAGAGGTGAAAGATGTGGAAAGTGACAGATAAAAATCTTAGGACCTGGCGGTGATCGAACCCGTGACTTTCGGACTCATAGTCTGGTACTCTACCACTGAGCAGCCAAGATCACGTGATCTAATCCTGAAATTTAATGAAAAAAATTCAAATGTTTGTAAATCTATCGGACCAAACTGCGTGGTTATCAGTCCGTAGCTTGCACACTACTTAAACCTAGGTAAACTAACCTAAGGACAACACACACACCCATGCCCCCGGGAGGACTGTAACCTCCACGGCGAGCAACCGCGCGCTCCGCAGCGAGACGCTTTAGATCGCTCGAGTACTCAGCCGCGGCACTGAGCAGCCGAGGCGCACAAGTAAATGCTATGGAATTGTATATATATCCGTATAAATGCTGTAATATCATGATGTGACACTAAAAATGTTTTTTGTTTGTCTTTCTGTTTCATGTGTGATAGAGGTACCGCAATGAACAAGGGCAGCGTTGTCACCGACGCAGCCAACATTGTTGTATCTGTTCACTGTCGACATTTAACCGACAGCTACGGGGCTACGAATCTTGCTGCGCCTTCTCTATTACCGCGCGTCGATCGTTTGCAAAGAGAAAAATAAAATGTTACTTCATTATTGTCTGTCGTTATGAGTTAACGTTTCATACGAACATTGCTCTAGCTGATATGTATTATATCAGACGACATTAAATGTGGATGTGTTATTTTGCAAGTCATTTTCAGTTTATTATGAAGTTCTATTTAGTGTGTGTATTATTATTCTGATTTATTGAAAGTATTTAATTTCGTCGAGAGGACAACTGAATGGTTATTGAATTTTAACATTAACTTATCTTTAGTTGTGGCAAGTCGTGGCATTTTGCGGGCAAGTTGTGTACTTTAGTACAATAACTATTAAAGCAAAACTTCAGTATAACAGGCAGTGAACTTCGATGTGTGAGTTTAAAAAACTCGATAGCAATTTACGGTACCAGTGATTGAACTTGAAAGCGAACTTACAGTAACAATTAAAATTAGTTCTCCTGCATCGCTCGTACAAGGTCCTCTTATTTAATATATTTAACTAAAGGGAAGACATAATTCTTTTAATCGTGCGGGTGGTGCGGGAACTTCGGATGAAGTTGATAATTTTCACGGCCAAAATTGACAGTTAATGTTGCTAGGTAAAAGAAAAGTCAACAACTGCCTAACAACCAAGACTTAGTTAAAACAGCTATTTTTCAGAAAAGGTGTTCATTTATAACTTTTACTAAACTAGTATGGACATAAACGACAATTTTATTATTGCCCGTATCCCGTTCCACCGCACATAGAGGTCTGTACGACTGCCAATACTCACTCCTGCCCACACCATTAGTTCGCCACCATGATATGGTTATGTTTCCTGCACATAATGAAGATTGTTCACAGTTCCACGTTCTTTCCAGATAAGGAAATGACGATAGTCCGTATGAATATAGAGCGTTGACTCATCTGTGAACAGAATGCGGCGCCATTCGTTACGACTCCTATCACGATGTTCTTCCGCCCAGTTTCTGCGGGCTAAACGGTGTCGTGGTTTTAATGGAAGAAAATACCATAGGACACCGAACGTAGAGGTCACATACTGATAGGCTATTTCGTATTGTAGCTGTCTGGACGGTGCGATGCAACTGAGTTGTGTTCAACTTCCTGTTACGACGGGCTGTTAGTTGGAGATGACGGTCATCTCTTCTGATGTTTCCCGAGGTCGACTTTGGCCTTCTTTTAACGGTTCCTGTTGTCCGAAATCGCGTCCAGGTCCTGGAAATTACACATTGGGACACTCCAATAGCTGCAGACACCTCCCTCAGTGACTATTTCGCTTCCAAACTTCGTATGGCTCTCCATGTCATAGTTTCGTGTAAGTGACGTTGTTGTTGCATTAACTATTTGTGTAATTAATTTGTTTAACACAAGTTAGCACCGATGTCCTCAGCTGCATATTTTTGTTATTACCACTATCTCTTTTGCCGTAATGTTGTTGTCTCCACTCCGTAGAACCAATAGAAGGACGTTGAACCTTCTAAGTTCGTTCTGCCGATGACAATACTCAGGACATCAATTTCTCAGCCGATCTCCTAAGTTTTATGACCAGTGCAGCTTGCAAAATATTGATTATTAGTATATGAATTTCTAAAATTGACATTTATCTGGATGTCTTTTGTTTTGATGTTAAAGGAAACGATTTTTTTAAACGTGTAAACAAACTACAGACCTCTGCCAGGCATTTAAATGTGATTTGCAGAGTATCCCATGTAGATGTAGTAGACCATCCTTCTGTAAGTACGAACGCAAGGCCGTTACCCGTCGGGGGTTCGAATTCCCCCTCGGGCATGGATTTTTGTGCTGTCTTTAGTATAAGTTAGTTTATTCATAGTTTGTAAGTATAGGGACTGATGACCCCGCAGTTAAGTCTCATAAGCTGAACAAACATTTGAATATTTTTAGATGCACGAAACAGGCGCGCAATAATCGTAGTCTTGACATTGACGTCTAACGACGAATCTCATTAACTATGCACTTACAACACGGTAATTTCAAGGTGAATCATGCATCGAACACTAAGGCCAATGGTAGACTGCACTAGCAAATGTGGGATAAACACCTAGCTGTGCGGGAGTGGCCGTGTGGTCTAAGGCTTCATGCTACGGACTGGGCTGTCATGCCCCCCCCCCCCCCCCAAAAAAAAAGGTTCAAATGTTTGTTTAATTTATAGGACGACTTGACTGCGGGGTCATCAGTCCCTAAACTACTTATGAACTAGCTTATACTAAATACAGCATAAACATCCATGCCCGTTGGAGGACTCGAACCTCCGACGCGGGAGGCCGCGCGATCCGCAACTTGGCGTTCCAGACCACTCGGCTACTCCCGCGCTGCGATTAACACAGCAATTTTGTCAATTAGGTTTAGAAACAGTTGAACATTTGATAGGCACCCAATATCGTATAGGGAGTCCTATTGCCCTGCTGACTGCAGTGACTTGGAAGTGCGTGTGTACAAGTTCCAGGACTCCACTGGACGCAGCTGATATCAAATCATTTGCAGAGCAGCAGCCAATTCCGATCCTTCTGTTAGGGATGGAGGTTATCAATTTAAAGCCATGCTGACTTTGTGTCGACCGTGACTATATCTAAGTAATTTATAGGGTGTTTTGAAATTACTGCTACCAGCCACAACTATGATTTAAGTGTTAAAAATATTTATAGCAGCATGTTTCGATGCTGTGCGTCATCATCAGGCAATCGGCATAAAAAACATATTACTAAAGGTATACATGAATCGATGTTGACAACATCTTGATGTTTGTGGCAGTGAATCTGTGAAAACAGAAAGATGACCTATGTAAGGTTGTCTCTGTATGGGGGTGAGATACAGTCTGTTTATTAAGGTGTTCGTTTTAAACACATTTCTGATGAGCAGCTCTCTTCCTCGTTTGACTGAGTTCATAGCGTACTTCTTGGCTTGCTAGACCCACAACACAACACTTTTGAAAGCGATTTCAGTGTCATCACAAGGCTGACGCACTATACAAGATAACGGTCAAAACAAATTTTGTATCGATTAGTCGATATTTAGCGACGAGAGTCACTTCAAATGTCTTCTGCTGTTCTTGCTGCCATATATGTCACAATACATAAAGAATTACATGAGCTTCAAAATGGACATTTTGGAAGAAATGGAAATCTTTATCCACATGAAAAACGAGAGTACATAATGGAATCCTGAACGAAGTGACAGAGTACAAGAATTCCTATTTCTTCAGTAACTTCACTCCATTGCTTTTAAAATAGCATTTATATTAAATAAGTACACACTATCCAGTTCCCATGTAATACTTTATGATGAATTCGCTCTTGTTCGGGCAGAAGGGTATAAGTCCACATATGTGGAAAAATGAGATAATACGAGTCCCCTACAGAGGATGGTGTATATTTTACTTGAGCAAAAGGATATAACTCAATTCCGAATATTGTAGCCAGGAAGCTTTTGTGCATTTGGGATTAACACAGAAAGATGTAAATATACTTCAGGCAGAAGGATATAAGTGTCTTTTACCCCCGCATTCATTCATTTTCTAATTTGGGCAGAAGGGTATATGTCTACATATACCCTTCTGCACAATCCGAAATAGCATTGTTTCACAGCGACTTGTAGTTGTTGCTACCCAAGACATTCGGTGTTTCTCAGTTTATTGGTGTGATTGTTAGCTTCACTGTGGTATTCGGTAGCCACGACAATTCAGAAACCATACGGTGTGTGACATTGTTGACACTGCATTGTTGTTTGGTGAGGGAGGTGTTCGGTGAAATGAAAGACCTGCTGTTAGTGAATTCGTTGTGAAAGTCATTTTCACAGTGATTTTACTTGTGTTAAAACACTATCTTAATCTTCAGTATTGTAAGTGTATAAAGAGTGATTATGACCAGTGAAAGGGCTCGCAGGATTGTTTCCTTGTGCCAAAGAAGAAGGAGAAACCAGCCAAGTCAGTTCCAGAAGTAAGGTTTAACAGAACCTATTTCTGTTATCCATGCTGTGATCAGTATGTCATAGACGTTATCAACTCTGAAATAATATTCTTCAATGTCCACATAATTTTAATAGTCTTAATTTACTTTAGACATACATCGTTTTCTTTATTAGATTCAACCCCTGGTCCATCATTGCCATCTGATATCTTGAATACTTTATTCAATTCTGATGATTCTGATGCAGATCCCACATATGAGCAAGAGTGCAATTCCGATAGTTCAACAGATAGTGATACTGAAACAGGAACTCCAAGGCAGAGGAAGCGCAGAAACAACAGAGCTGCTGCTCAGAAGACATTTACACTTTACTTGATGTAGGAAGTGAAGAAGTAGCCACAGTAGCTATACAAAAAAAGAAAACATTAAGCATAAAGGGGAAAACAAGTGAGATAAAAATAAGCAGAAAAGTGAGTCGAAACAGAGGTGAGGCACACACTTCAGGTAGTGGAAAACAAGTAGAAGCCAAGCAATGTAAAGAACTGAGTGACTGTAGATATAAGTGCAGAGAGCATTTTGTGGACAGAGACAGGCAAAAAGTTTTCCAAGAATTTTGGAATATGGGTGATTACTCTAAACGTGCTTTTTATGTTGCTAACCTTATTACGACCACAGAAAAGCAGACAGAAAGAAAGAGAGTTTATGATATAAGCAGAAAATGAGATTCTTAAACCACAAGTATCATTTGCGGATCAGTGGACAAATGCTTTCTATCTGTAAAACATGTTTCATGAGGAATCTTGATGTCAGCAACAAGTTTATAAGCAATGTTGTTTCAAAAATGCAGGCTTCATGTTCTGCCATTATTGATGGGGATAACAGAGGGAAACATCCACCTAAAAACAAACATGATGAGTCAAAAATCGACTGCGCCAGGTGGCACATACTCTCGATACCATCGTACGAAAGTCACTACACAAGAAGAACTTCAACAAAAAGGTACCTCCCATCTCATTACACGCTTTCAAAATTGTATGACGAGTACATCTGCAGCTGTGGTGAATCAGAGCAGTCTGTAAGTTTAACGAACTATCAAAAGATTTTTCATCAGTTAAACATTCGTATCAAGAAGCCTAAAAAGGATACCTGTCACATGTGTGATAAGCTTCATATGAAAATATCTTATGCTTCAGAACAACAAAAGTTGGATCTTCAGACTGAACTGATCCGTCACCAAGACCTGGCAGACATGGCATACAAGGCGAAAGACAAGGACAAGGAAACAGCTTTAAGTGATAACAGCACAGTAGTTGTCGCTTTCGACATGCAGCAGTGTCTCCTACCCCTCATCTCATCATCTGTGGCCTTCTACACACGTCTCCTGTGGACACTCAATCTGACTGTCCATGATCTTAACGACGGACAAGCGTACTGTTACATGTGGAGTGAAGAAAGGCTGGCCGAGGAACTGATCAGGTAGCATCATGCTTAGCGAAATATTTCAATGATTTATCTTCAAATATCAAGCACTGAATTATGTATTCTGACACATGTGGTGGTCAGAACAAAAACTCGCACATAGTTTCCATGCTATTATCTGCTATTAAAAATCACCCATCTTTGGAAATTATCGACCACAAATTTTTAGCACCAGTTCACACGCACATGGAGTGAGACACAGATCACTCAATGATAGAAAACTCGAAAAAAAGGTCAAAAGTTCCCATCTTCCACCCGCATGATTGGGTTCAACTAGTAAGGCAAAAGGGGAAAAGAAACCTTTCAAAGTCCTTGAAATGAAACAGGAAGATTTTTTTTTGCTTTCTCAGGACTTCTGAAGCTTCTATATTACAAATGAGTAAACGTAATGACCAAGGAGAAAGGTTCTTATGGAAAAATGTGAAATGGGTAAGAGTCACAAAAGAAAATGAGGGGAATCTTCTCTACAAAGACACTTTGGAAGAGACAGCGTACTTTAAAAAGATGGGCATGTTGAGAAGAGGATATGGTTGTGATGTTCTGAAGCCTTCATTGTGTTATCAGGGCCCTGTCACCATCAGTCGTGAGAAGAAAAAAGATCTTGTGGGTTTGCTGCCTCTGATTCCTGATGCTTTCCACTCATATTACTGTAATCTGTTGTCATCAGATGGTATCAGGAATGCTCTCCAAGACAACCCGTCAGACGTTTCTGAAGAGGATCATCACAGCAAGTGTGTTCCAGAATAAAAGTTAGTATAACCTCTTAGAAAACTGTTGTGATCTGTGTGAAAACTTGCATAGCAGCTGATTTGTAAGTATCCTTAATTTGTGTTTTTTGAATGGCTGTTCATATAGTTACTAGACTTCTCAGATCAAAGTACTACAAAACCTATGTACAAAATGTCTTTGTTCCTAGTAGCGCAATAAAATTTAAGTAAACCAACCTTAGACCAAAGGGTATAAGTCGGCACAGCTTTGGTCCAGTACGTACAAGTCACAAGTAAAGGAACTAAGTCATGTTCTTTCACAAGTTTTTATTGCTATACTTTCATTTAAGTATATTGTATTCTCAGTAATGTGAAGGGAATTAATAAAACCACATAACCAAACTGAAAAACCGAAAAATGTTCATCTCAAATTTAGTCAGGCTCACCTGAACTTTGTTTTTGCTCTCCTGTAAAATTGGGGCAACTGTAGTTATACCCTTCTGCTCGAAGAAGAGCGAATTGTGGCATATGTGAGTTTACTAAGACAGGTGTTCTACATATCAAAAATTTACATTTCGTCAATTATGTGGCAAAAGAACAGCAGAAGACATTTGAAGTGACTCCCGACGCTAAATATTGACTAATCGTTACAAACTTTGTTTTGACCGCCATCTTGTTGTCAGCCTTGTAATGACAGTGAAATCGTGTCGTTGCACCTGGCTAGCTGCGGCCGAGCGCGTTGAGGTACTATGCTACGATGCGCGAGGCCGTTCCCCGTCGGGGGTTCGAATCCCCCTCGGACATGGACGTTTGTGCCGTCATTAGTATAAGCTAGTTCATAAGTAGTTTGTAAGTTTAGGGACTGATGACCCCGCAATTAAGTCCCATAAGCTGTACAAACATTTGAATTTTTTTTTTTTTTTTTTTTTTTTTTTTTGCACCTGGATTGCATGTGGATTTTCGGCTACCCAGTTGTGTATGTTATGCAAATTTACATTACCGTGGTTCATAAACGTATGTAGTGTCGTCTCTCAACTTTCCAAGCCGAAAGAATTCTGTACGACATTCGAAATCACGGCCGCCCGATTGCCTGCTGTAATGACAGATGATAGGCGTGGAATTTGCGTAGCTGCAAGACGCGAACGACACTCGTCTGGCTGATTCTACATTCCTTAGCAATGTGCCTCGTACAGCTGTGCGGAGTCATTAGCGTCGTCGCCAGGACAACCCTTTCTCTGCCGATGACCAGCTCCTCCGCCTGACTCACCTCCTCCCCGTCCAGCTTAACTCCCATCGCGCTGCTTTCTTTGTATCCTTTGACGTTGAAAAAGCCTACAACCTGTATGGCATTCCGGTCTCCTTTTCAAGCTCCAGTTCCCTACGCCCTTCCTATTAATTGTCCGCCTCATTGCATCCTTTCTCACTCACCGCCCCTCCTAAATTCGAAATGTTCAAATGTTTGTTAAGCTTATGGGACTTAACTACGGGGTCATCAGTCCCTAAACTTACAAACTACTTATCAACTACCTTATACTAAAGACGGCACAAATATCCATGCCCGAGGGGGGATTCGAACCCCCGACCGTAGTGGGCCCCTCCTAAGTCACTGTCTGCAGCTCTAACTCCCGCTTGTTCTACCCCTCTGCTGGGGTGCCTCAAGGCTCCCTCCTCTCTCCTTTATCTCATCTATTCCGCAGTTATGCCCCAACCCTAGCCACCCGTTCATCTCCTACAATATTCTGATGACACCGCCTTCCTCGTCTTCTCCCTCTTCCTTGCCCACACCCAGTTTTTGCTCCAGTCCCACCACTGAGTATGCCGCATGGTGTGACCGGTGGCTCCTTTCCGTCAATTCCAAGAAGTCCCGGGCAATCATTATAGGTCGTACCAACTCCTCCTTCCGCCTTCCCGACTTCTACCTCACTCTCCACAATCGTCCCATCTGTCACACCCCGACCCTCAAATACCCTTGATCGTTTCCTCTCCTGGAACCCACACCTCCGCCTATATGCCAGAAAACCCTCTCCCATCTCCTTACCAGTTCGACCAGGGGCTCAACCCCTCCACCATACTGTACACCTACCGCTCCCTCATGCATCCTGTCGTCTCTCCTGCCTAGATCGCTCCCCCTCCCCCCCCCCCTTATTACCAAACTCTCCAAATCTTAGAATGTCATGCCCTGCGCCTCGCCTACCGTATCTGGCTCCCCTCCCCCACTCGGATCCTATATGACTCATCCAGATCCTATACATCAACAGCAAGATAGACTCCCACAACTGGTCCTTTCTCTCATCCAGGGCCTCTGCCAGACCTTTTCCGCCGTATCCCCCCTCCCTTCACCTCCACACTCTCCACATCCATTCCCAAGGTTACTACCGCCATCTCCCCCTCCTGGATGACGCCCTCCATTCTGACATATACCCATCCTACCAAACGTAATCCCCCTCACATGGATGAAGTGCCCCGTCTCCCCCTCCTCTTCCCTCCCCACACTTGGTTATTCCTTTTCCTGCCCTGGAGTCCCTACACTTCGTCTCTACCCTCTCTCGTACCGTCTCCACCGACCTTCCCACCCTCCCTACCCTGCGGAATCCTGTACCATCAGTTTTAACAGTGCTTCGTCCTGCGTTGTGCTAATGTACCAAGTACATCAATGTGTGATTTAATCTGCGTCCGCCGCCTCCAGACAAGTGTCGCATATGTAACATTTTTTAAAAAGTGTCTTCAGTGTTCTTCGTCTCGTCAGTGTTTTTAACACCACCGTGGCTCATTATTTTTACTACTACATGTATTTATCATATGTCGGATCTGTAATGTCGTCATAATTATAGCCTTGTCCATGTTTTACATATCCATTATTTTAAACTCCATGCATACGTTTTTATTTTTCACGTTCCTGAAGAGCAGAACTTAATGCTGCTGCCAGCCTACTGGTATGTAATTTGTCGGTGTGAAATTACAATAAAGAAATAAAAAACCGCATTAAAATCATCTATCACAACCAAATCGAATTTTTAATTTCCGTGTGACTGGTGCAAAACATGTTTAATATGTTATCCGGCCGGCCGTGGTGGCCGAGGGGACTGAGGCGCTTCAGTCACGGTCTGCACGGCCACTACGGTCGGGGGTTCGAATCCCCCCTCGGGCATGGATATTTGTGCCGTCTTTAGTATAAGGTAGTTGATAAGTAGTTTGTAAGTTTAGGGACTGATGACCCCGTAGTTAAGTCCCATAAGCTTAACAAACATTTGAACATTTTTTTTATGTTATCCGCCGTTTTCTGCGAACGTTGAAATCGAGAGACATCATGTTCCACAACTGATCGAAATGTTTCCGGGGTTACCTTCAGAATGTGCTGCGTAATGTGAGCTTTCAATGCAGCTACGTTCGCAATTGGAACACTAAATACAACATCTTTCAGACGGCCCCACAGTCAGAAGTCTGGTATGCCCTATCATTTTATTTGGCTTTTCACTGATAACCTTCAATAACATTACGTAAAACTGTGGAAGTACTGTGTACGCTGTGCAACTGGTGTAAACGCATCAATGCCACTAAAGACAATATATGCGTGAAAAATTGAATTATTTTAATTAATTAAATTTTAACATTATTATCTACGTCATTGTTCAACTATAAATAATAGTAAGAATGCTTCGCTTCATATTATTTTTGTTGGTCACGTCTAGGTAGAAGATATTTTATGAGATACGTAATATTAGCAGAGTCGTCGTTAGATTGTTTTATCAAATGCAATCTGAAAAATAGATAAGTTGTCTTTCAAATGTACAAAAGTTACTAAAATATGTTAATATATACATATCGAACATACTTGTGTGACTTTAATTTCCAAATAAGTGTTGATCACCCACTTGAGATATTTCAGCAAAACAACAATTGTCGTAGTGTAGTGAGCCGGCGCCGCATGTGATCCCAGCATTCCGCCGCTATTACGCGGCAAATTCAAAATTGCAATTCCATTAAATCAAGGTTGTACGGTAATCAGTTTTGAGAGGAATTAACAAATTTATTTCAGATTTCATTAGGTGCCGCTGTGAACGTGGGTGGAATATTTTACAAATTGTGACAATATTTTTATAACCTAAGTAGCATTATGACGCAAAGGAGTGCAACGAAATAACGATTGTGACTTTATTGAATTTCAGTGAGAAAAGACTTATTCCAATTACTAATTTTTGGTCGGTGAAACTTAATAATAAATGTAAGGGATAGTCAATCACCTATTTCGTAATGGGATTCAAACATTTGATATCGTGTTATTCTTTTAATTTTCATATATAGACAGAATAGTTGTTTACAATTAATTTCCATACAGCGTTAAACAGGCCTTTGGTTCAGAAACACTTTAACAGTTAAAGATTGGAACAGTGTTGTAAAAATAATTGAGCAATAATTTTTTTATTGGCTAGCTGGTGTGATAACGAAAAACATAAAAATAATAATTACAAATGAATATTTTAAATCCATCAGATAACGTTTACCGATCAATCAAGACAACGTCCAAAGTCATATGAAGATTATATAACACCACACGGAAAAATAAAAAAAAATTAAATAAATAAAAACATAATTTACAAGTCGAGTATTTTTAAAAGTCACACAGATTAAGATTAAATGATCGGGATGGTCAAACTGTAGGAAAATGGCTGCTGATAATCCTAACATTTCTGAAATGGCACTGCAGCAGAGGATTTGTAATGTGCTGAGGTGTGTTACCTTGCATAAAAATAATCCCATCCGCACATCCACGCTATTGGAGAGCTAGAATGACGTGGTTGCACAAAAGACACTCATAGAGCTTACCAGTAATGGTACAAGTCCTTAAACACCTGTGTCTAGCAAAATTATCTCTTGCTGGCTGGTCAACAGTAAGCACCTCAGGTACGTTAGAAGGTTAGATTTGTCCGATGCCCACTACAAATAGTTGGAAGAGTAGTAACAAAATCACAACAGCATAGTAACTGCACGTTAGAGAATTGATCAGTTTTTTCAGCATACGTTTTCGACACTCTCCGATAATATTCCGTTGCAATTTGATGTCATTCTGACCAGTGGTTTTGAAAGTTAAAGTTTAATATGCCTACCTTGTCTTTACATGTAGAACTGTATTCAGCTTACATGTGATGGGCTCTTAGTTATTGGATGGCGAAGGAAACGGCACTTTATCTTATTTTCAGTGAAAATTGATACGTTTTCACCATCCAACAAACATGAGGCCTTTGCATGTAAGTTGAACAGTTCATAAGTAAGGAAATACACACACACATGTACAGAACAGATTTCTGGCAGAATTAAATAATACTAAAACTGTTATAAAATACCAAGATCAAATGTTTGTTAAGCTTATGGGACTTAACTACGGGGTCATCAGTCCCTAAACTTACAAACTACTTATGAACTACTTACGAACTAGAACGGCACAAATATCCATGCCCGAGGGGGATTCGAACCCCCGACCGTAGTGGCCGTGCAGACCGTGACTGGAGCGCCTCAGTCCCCGCGGCCACCGCGGCCGGCAAGATCAAATGTTTCTATGTGAAACAGTTTTGTATGTAAGTGCTATATAATTGCAGGTGGCAAAGTATGAAGGAGAACCTACGCAAAAAATGTGAGACTACTGAACTACTATAACATGTAAAAACGAGGTATATAGAAAAACACCCTTCTTTGATCTTTGTAGCCGACAAATACGAACTTAACAGTAAGCTTTGCATTTAGATACTGAAATATTTTCTGTTGTTTGAATGAAACAAAATAACGCACTGATGATACAACAATTGTGGCAAAACACATTCGAATAAGAAGAACAACTATAGGCCAATTCACACTCTCCGTCACGTCACTGTCCGTGAAAACTTTCCGCAATGTATTTCTAATGGCGGCACTCACACTGTCCGTCACCGGGCCGTCACGTCACGTCAACGTCACGTCAAGCTTTCTCGAGAAGAATGTTTTGACGAAACGGTCGTCTGCTTACATCGAAATTTGACCTATTTTCGTCATGCAATTTTCATGCTGTAGTCGACAGTTACACGTTTACGGGCAAATGTGTCATATTAAACTTTTTTATTATTATTTCCCTTTGTTTTGGCGGGAAATTCCAAATATTTCATGACGAATATTTTTCTCAACTGAGTGTGCTCCTAAAGGCGAGGTCGGATGTTTGAAACCGAAAAATGGTTTATGTTTTGTAATATTGTAACAGAAAAGAGTGAAGCAAATTGTTTATTTGAATAAGATTGTAATTTTATGACTCAGGTTTCATTAAAAACATTTCAAATGAAAAAGTCATTGCTAATGAAGGGAAAAATTCAGTAGTGTACGATGGTATTAACGATTTCAGCGGGCAAATCGTAACAGATAAAGTAAACAGGCTCTATTTATGCTCCCATAACTATTGTTTTACGTGTTCGTGATACGTATGTTAATTTTTTTCGCTTGAAAATAGATGTCGATGTTTTGACATGTTTCAGTTCCCAGCACTTCACCGCATTAAGTTAGCCCAAAACATACATTGTAAAGTTGGTTTTGGCAATCAATAACATTTAGCGTTGTTGTTTCTTCAGTTACAGTATTATAATATGACTTTCTACATAACAGGTAGCCACTCATAACCTCATTTTCAACTTCGGGTACTGGAAAAGACGAATTGACGTGACGGATAGTGACGGACAGTGTGAATACAACTTGACGTGACGGTTCCGTGACGAGACGTTTACGTGACGGACAGTATGAATCGGCCTTATTTCGCTCAAGGAAGATCCGCATATTAAAAAGCCTCAACGAGTCACTCACGCAGCGGTCTGTTACTCTAACTGCATTGTTGTCAGTCTTTAACATTTAACAAGACGTTTCCCGTGCATTTCTTTATTCCAGCCTTTAGTCGGAACTTCTCTCTTTGTCCATCTCGTCTCTCTCCCGCTTCTCTCTCTCTCTCTCTATCTCATCTTTCGCCTCTTCATTTAATCGCCTCGTACCTCTGCGTCATTTTGATCGGCGAAAATGTGTCGAAAGCAACCTCAGCTATGCACCGAACTAATATGACGTAGACGTTGCTGTTGTTTTGAAGTGTGCAGAACGTTAACAGGGTCGGTATAAGACTTGAATGGAAAAACGTGTGGGATCCGACCTCGGGGAAGATCAGTTTGGATTTAGGAGAAATGTAGGAACACAGGAGGCAATACTCACATTACGACTTATCTTAGAAGATAGGCTAAAGAAAGAGAAACCTACATTTTTAGCGTATGTCGATTTGGAGAAAACTTTTGATAATGTCGACTGGAATACACTCTTCGAAATTCTAAAGGTAGCAGGGGTAAAATATAGGGAGCAAAGAGTTACATTCAACCTCTACAAAAACCAGACAGCGGTTATTAAATTCGAAGGGCAAGAAAGGGACGCAGAGGTTGGGAAGGGAGTAAGACAGTGTTGTAGCCTTTCCCCAATGTTGTTCGATCTGTACATTGAGCAAGCAGTGAAGGAATGGAAGGAGAAATTTGGAGAGTACATCAAAATGCAGGGAGAAGAAATAAAAACATTGCGGTTTGCCGATGACATAGTAATTCTGTCAGAGAGTGGAAAAGATCTGGAAGAGCAATTGAATGGAGTGGACAGTGTCTTGAAAGGAAGATATAAGATGAACATTAACAAGAGTAAAACGAAGGTAGTTGAATGCAGTGTCAGAAAATCAGGCGATGCTGAAGGAATTAGATTAGGTTATGAGACAATAAAAGTAGTATATTAATTTTGTTATTTGGGTAGCAAAATAACTTGTGATGGCCGAAGTAAAGAAGATATAAAATGACTATGGGAAGAAAAGCGTTTGCAAAGAAGCGAAACTTGTTAACATTCAATATTAATTTAAATGTTAGGAAGTCCTTTCTGAAAGCATTTGTCTGGAGTGTAGCATTGTATGGGAGTGAAACGTGGACGATAAGGAGTTCAGATAAAAAGATGATAGAAGTTATTAAAAATGTTCAGTCTCTGTTGCAATATTTTATTATCCAATAATGCGTTTCCCTGCTGTTAGCGCATCGTCAGATTGGGCGGAGATGGAGCCACAGAGCTATCTATAGCTGTGTAGGAGGAATCTTAACAATTGTTGTCATTGGGCGCCATAGCAGCAGAGGAGTCGCTGTCGCGGCAGGACCACGTTTACAACAGGAATGTTGCTGCTATGGCGCCCAATGATAAGATTAAGATTCTTCCTACACAGCTATAGATAGCTCTGTGGCTCCATCTCCGCCCAATCTGACGATGCGCTAACAGCGCGAAACGCGTTATTGGATAATAAAATATTGCAACAGAGACTGGACATTTTTTAATTATTCAACACTGTTGCTGCACCAGCCGCCACCATCACCACCATCATGGATTGGAATGAAATGTATAGATGATAGAAGCTTTTGAAATGTGGTGCTACAGACGAATGATGAAAATTAGGTGGGTAGATCACGTAACTAATGAGGAGGTGCTTAACCGAATCGGGGATAAAAGGAGTTTCTGGCATATCCTGACTAAGAGAGAAGATAGATTGGTTGGCACATTCTGAGACATCAAGGAATTGTCAACTTAGCATTAGAAGGAAGCGTGTGGGCTAAAAATCGTAGAGGGAGACTGGGGGACGACTATAGTAAGCAGATACAAAAGGATGTAGGTTGCCGTACGTATTCTCAGTTGAAGAGACTTGCACAGGACAGGATAGCGTGGAGAGCTGCATCAAACCAGTTTGAGGACTGAAGACCACAACAACAACAACAACATAAGACTTGAGACTGATGTGGAGGTGTGTTGTAAGGTACCCTCCACCACGCACCGTACGAATGTTGTTAACCAAACACGGATCACAGGTGCATCAACATCAAGATGTTTCACGACTTTTATTTTTATTCTGTAAAATTCCGCCGTTATGTTGTGTTTCGATGTAACGTGGCACCTGGCTTGAGCACTATGCGGAGCACACAGCCCGTGGAGACGCAGCCGCGGCTACGCACCGGCCGTGGTCGGCGTCCGGCGCCGGCGTCTCGCGGGAGGCGTCCCCAGGCGTCTTCCGCGGCCTGCATCGGCCATAGCAACCGCGACCGCGCCGCGCAGCGCACCCTCTGGAACTAGAGGCTGTCCGGGGCGGCGGCGGGGCGGCACCGCCCGGCACCGCCGCAGTTTTGTCGATAAGCGGCCGCGCGCTGGCCAGCGGACCTTCTCAAGGTACACTGTGCTGCTGACGTCACTCTACACGCCCCATTCTCACAACACTATTCGGCACTGTTGCGGCATAGGGCCGTTTCCTTCACCATTCAACAAACAACGAGTCCATCACATTTCTTTTTCTTCAGTGTTACATCATTCCCCTGATGCGGGCGGGCAGTGGTTAGGCGCTCTGCAGCCTACGGCAGGCCTCTCCAACTCGGATGCTTCGCGAGCACAGGTGGGCACCGGGAAAAGCAGCGGTGCTCTGCTGCAGCGCCCGTGGGATGGGACACGTGATGTGATGTGAGCGAGGCAGGCACAGCGCTGCCAGCAGGGGGGGGGGGGGGGGGGGGTGAAACTCATATAGGGATTTCCGGTAACACGATGCTGGTTCGCTGCCAGGCCACATGGAGCCTCTGCGAGCGTTGCGATTTTTCATCTCGCTTTGCTATTGGATGATTTACTCTTTCCAGTCCTCCATATTTGTTTTGATTCGTAGGTGGTGTTCTGTGGTGAGGTTCTATAGCAACGTCTTCCTAATTGCGATCTTCTGTGTGCATTTTGTGAGTTTCACAAATTTCATTTATTTTAACTGTACAGAAGTTCCATTTCATATGACTGAAGATGCATAAATAGTAATGAACAGAAATAAAAATAAATTCGTTTTTGTAGACATTACAGTAGGCCTACATTCTTGTTCGCAGGACAGTGTATGTGGCTGTAAAATTATTTATTTGTACAACCTACTATTCCTCTTTTGGTTACATGAGTGGATATTGTGGTGTCGCACAAGTACAAAGTACGCGCCACCTACTTTCGCCGCGCGCCGCCATGCACGCACGGCGCGGCGTTCTTGCGACGACAGCCACAAGCGCCCTCTGCTGCAACTCCGCTCGTGGCCACCGACTGAACGAGATCGTTCACTTGGGACTGAGATAGCAACCAGTTAGGACCTTCGTAATCAGATAGGCACTAGGCAGGACTCTAGCTCAACTATGTATCAGCATTCTGCAGTACTGAATATGTAAAAGTTAAGTATTGTATAAATTCTGTCCAATATATATCTTGTTCTAATTTACTCTAGTGATTCTAGTTTCTGGCTGCTCCCCTCCGTACCTGCACCAGCGTGCTATCTTTATTCCTGTGTCGGTCTCATTCCACTCGGCCACCGACACCTACGACGGAAACGAGACACAAAAGTGGCGACGAGGATGGGATACAAAAGATATAATTGTGCCTTGGCGTGTGTGAAAACTGAAAAGTCATTTAAATAGATGCATGCAATATCAGATGATGTTTAGTCTGACATGCGCAAAATCATATTTATTTCCATGTGATAACGCCACACGGCGAAAATCGCAGTACCGAGTTTTAGAAACAAACAATTTTACGGTCAAAAAGATTACCACGACATCATTTACGAAGTTTGGCCGACTGTAAACAACATCTACAAGCAATTAATGTTAGTTTTTTATTTACATTTCTCGTATATATTACTTTGCAAGGTCTCAAAAACCTTTATATGAGGTCCACCCTCAAAGAATAAATGAAAAATATTGTCATCTACCACCAATATAACGTTTTCTCATTCGTGTATGTAGAAGTAAACATATGGATTTTCGCGCCACATTTTTCGGATTGAAAGTTCACTGCCAGGCCGCTAGTAGCGCTGTGTTTCCATGTGATAACATGGTCTTTGCACTTCTGTTACTTTTGGTGTTCTGTGGCTGTCACGGCAGTGGTAGCAGGGGGGCGTGTTGTCGCAGCGCTCAGCGAACCGAGAGTCACGTGGTTGTTTGTGAATTACTGAAACGGATAATAAGAATAATAATAATGCCAACTTTTGTGTATGGACAAGAAGAATAGTTGTATTGTGCTCCTTATTTCGAACGATTTTTCAACACTGTTGATGTTTGATATTACTTTGAAGCCACTAATTTTCTCATAATAAGAACAATCGTTTTGGCTGTTGCAGCCGGCCGCGGTGGTCGAGGGGACTGAGGCGCTCCAGTCACGGTCTGCACGGCCACTACGGTCGGTGGTTCCAATCCCCCCTCGGGCATGGTTATTTGTGCCGTTCTTAGTCTTAGTTAGTTCATAAGTAGTTTGTAAGTTTAGGGACTGATGACCCCGTAGTTAAGTCCCATAGACTATACAAACATTTGAACATTTTGAACTTTTTTCCTTTATTGTTATAAGATTCCCCTGATGGGGCGGGTTGGCAGCGCTTAAGGAAGGACGTAGACAAAATAGGTCAAAAATGATAAAAAAATTTCCTCCATTCAATTCTGTAGTATGTTAGAAATACTGTCTCCATATCCATCATTTTCTCGATTTGCAGCTCTTATTTTTCCGTGTTTGCTGTACAAATTACGGGGTATGAGGTCCGCCTGATATGCAAAACACTGTTTTTATTTGGCACCCAAACTAGTTTCAGCACCTCTGTGCCATCATCAGTGGGCTTTCAATTTATTTCATGCAGTGAAAACAAATTACATTTATTTTACTATTGTGCTAGTTGTAAATTTAGGCCTAAAAAGTCGTCAGTGTTATTTAGGTTTTTTACCTTATTTTACATTTTCTGGTCATGTATGACCCTTTTTACATACTTAGGAAGTGGTAGCGTTGTCATCTGCAACCAAAATTATCTCTTTTAACAACTTGTGAGGTCTTTAAGCCGCTACTTATGGTGCGAAAACGTAATTTTGGCTTGTGGGGATCGAAATATCCCATGTTTGGGTGCTTAATAAAAACAGAGTTTTGCATATCAGGTGGACCTCATACCCAGTAATTAATACTGTCTCCAATTTTCACAGATTAATTCGAACTACAAATGCTGAAGCTATCTTTTCAATCACTGTGCAGCACCACGCCCACTTACCTAGATGACACTCTCCTTGGCCGGCCGCGGTGGCCGAGGGGACTGAGGCGCTCCAGTCACGGTCTGCACGGCCACTACGGTCGGGGGTTCCAATCCCCCCTCGGGAGTGGATATTTGTGCCGTCCTTAGTGTTAGCTAGTTCGTAAGTAGTTTGTAAGTTTAGGGACTGATGACGCCGTAGTTACGTCCCATAAGCTATACAAAAATTTGAACATCACATTTCTTTTCCTTCAGTGTTATATCGTTCCCCTCATGGGGCGGGCTGGCAGCGCTTAAGGTGCTCTTCAGCCTACATCAGGCCTCTACAACTCGGTTGTTTCGCGAGCACCGGCGGTTGGGCTGGGCAAATGATACTCGCGTTCGAACATGTTCGGGATTTCCCGATACAGCAGAGAACTCGATACAGTATCGAACTGTTCGAACACTCAGATAAATGACTGGCGCTGCTAATCTGCCAACGATTCGCGGGAAATTTTGAAGTTAGCGGCCTATCGCTTTGCTCAGAACTAATTTCATAGGATGTACAAGTACGCGTCAAATAAAAGAAGAGCAACAGTATGAAAAACTGTATATTTTGTTTAAAACAGTGCATACGTGACGTGTCTGGTGTCACTGCAAGATATGATCTACTGATAAACAAAATAGCCGCGGCGGAGTAGCCGAGCGGTCTAAAGCGTCGCGCTGCGGAGCGCGCGGTTGCTCGCCGTGGAGATTTGAGTCCTCCCTGGGGCATGGGTGTGTGTGTTTTTCCTTAGGTTAGTTTACCTAGGTTTCAGTAGCTTGTAAGCTACGAACTGATGACCACGCAGTTTGGTCCGATAGATTTACAAACATTTTTTTTTTTTCAAAATATCTGCTACTATAACAGAACTACTGCACCTCATTACTAATGGCTAACATTCAAAGGAAAAGAAGGTGAATCCTTCATAAGTAGAAATTAAATTTAAGGTGATTATAAGAGATGGGTTGCAAATGATCATTCCATTAATGTTAATACGGTACTGTAACAGACATCAAAAGAGATGAAATAGGTAAAACATTACAAATTTAATACTCAATAACGGAAATAAGTCATATAAAAGTGAACTGTAATTGCAACCTCGTAATAAACGATGCACGAACTGCTCTGTGTGTAGTATCAACAGGAGGCGCTAGATAGCAGCACTAAAATTTTTAATCGCAATTGCGATCGTTTACTTATAGCCTACATTCGCTATTGTTTTTAGTTATGACCTGCTTCCCCATAGTACATTGATGACACCCTAGCTTCGTTATAAATCCTATACTGCACAGCACAGAATAGATTTATGAATATCGTCCTTGTAAATCGTAGAGATAGTACCTCCTGACAGTGCTAGATAGCGTCGTGATCGAAAGTTCGAACATTTCCCTACATTCCACGAACTGTGACGTAAATTGTTCGAACAGTTCGAGTCATGTTCAAACCCAGCGCTACCGGAGGGCACCGGGATAAGCACCGGGCCGGCCGCGGTGGCCGAGGGGACTGAGGCGCTCCAGTCACGGTATGCACGGCCACTACGGTCGGGGGTTCGAATCCCCCCTCGGGCATGGATATTTGTGCCGTCCTTAAGATTAGCTAGTTCATAAGTAGTTTGTAAGTTTAGGGACTGATGACCCCGTAGTTAAGTCCCATAGACTCTACTAACATTTGAACATTTAAAACCACCGGAGCTCTGCTGCAGCTCCGGTGGTATGGGACACGTGATAAGAGCGAGGCAGGCACAGCGCTGTCATGGCAGTGGTAGCAGGGGGGCGTGTGGTCGCAGCGCATAGCGAACCGAGAGTCACGTGGTTGTTTGTGAATTATTGAAACGGATAATAATAATAATGCCAACATTTGTGTATGGACAAAAAGAATAGTTGTATTATGCTCCTTATTTCGAACGACTTTTCAACACTGTTGATGTTTGATATTACTTTGAAGACACTAAATTTCTCAAATTAGGAATAATCGTTTTGGTTGTTGCAGCCGGCCGCGGTGCCCGAGGGGACTGAGGCGCTCCAGTCGAGGTCTGCACGGCCACTACGAAATGGTTCAAATGGTTGTAGACCTGATGGGACTTAACTACGGGGTCATCAGTCCCTAGGCTTAGAAACTACTTATGAACTAGCCAAGACTAAGTACGCCACAAATATCCATGCCCGAGGGGGGATTCGAACTCCTGACCGTAGTGGCCGTGCAGACCATGACTGTACCGCCTCAGTCCCCTCGGCCACCGCGGTCGGCCGGCCACTACGGTCGGGGCTTCGAATCCCCCCTCGGGCATGGATATTTGTGCCATCCTTAGTATTAGTTAGTTCATAAGTTTGTAAGTTTAGGGACTGATGACCCCGCAGTTAAGTCCCATAAGCTATAAAAAGCATTTGGCTGTTGCATTTAGAAATACAGCTTGCAACGATGCGTTAAACTTGAGCTTGTTTTTATTTTGTTAATATTCACAACTGAAAACATATGTTCACAAATGAATGTTGTTCAGCACATTGCAACGCATTTTAAGACAATGGCATGAATCCTCGCGAATTCTTCTTGATCAATGCCTTCATAAAAATAAATTGACATCACTATTGTAATTGTGGTAGCGCTCTGTCAGAATTGAATCGTACTGTATTTTATCAGTTCAATTTGGAGATATGATGCGACATCCTCTGGGTGCACCAAAAAAGGCATAAAAACTTTTCAATGTAGGTTTAGTTATTTTAATTCTCCAAACCTATCTTCGAACTTTTTGTGCAATGAACATAACGCTTTGGTGTACTCCCTAATGTGGACATACGTACTTAATTTAAAGGATTCTGAGAGGGAAAATTTTCTTCTCGAGGCTGACTTTAGAAAACAAGGCCTGCAATTTGGAACTTCCAATACGATCACACAGAGTACCGATTAATTAATTTTTACCCTGCAAAGATTTATTTAAGTTATGCAAAAAAACCTGTGATGTCTTTCTTGAAAGCGAGATCAGCGATCCAAATGTTCAAATGTTTGTAATCCTACGGAACAAAACGTCTGTCGTCACCGGTCCCTAGACTTACAAAGACCCTAAGCTAAATTATACCAACGACAATACACACACACACACACACACACACACACACACACACACACACACACCCGATGGAGGACTCTAACCTTCGATTCGCGGGACCACATGATCCGTAATAAGTAGAATGTTTTTTAAAGGTATTTTTTTTGTTTTTCTTTTAGAATAAACAAGACTTACCTCTTAATGTAGTTCCCTTCTGTCTGGTCCGTGCGTAACGGAATGTTTATTTTCGTAGTGACGGCGTTTTGTCGATGTTTTGATATTTACGATAGAGTAGCGTATTAAGCATTGTGCTTTCCCATCAGCCTTAAGGAATTTTCCCATTGAGCAATAAAAATGGCACACACATATCCGAACCTTTTGTGTTCATGATAAACGTCCGCAAGATAGATCAATAGTGTCGTATCTGATAACATCATAATGGATATTCAGCGCATCCAAGTAAACGCGAGAGCGATCGCTGTCTCTGTCACACACGTGCTGTGGCACAGCGAGGCACAAGCGTCTGGCGACAGCGCTACGTGTCAGAGAGCTTAAGGCGAAGATACAGTATCTGGCAATACTTCGTAGCACTCTTTGGCGTGACGTCACTGTGTTTACTTTCGTAACCGCTGTCAGAGTCTAACATTAGACTGTGCCGCTGTAGTGACTAGTGAGTACTGAGTAGGATGTGGTTGTAAATAACGATAATGGTAATTACCAGTCATGATTTTTTATTTAATTAGCACGACGTTATATTATTATCTTCAAGTGCGTTTTTCCGTAAATTTGCTTTACAGGTTTTGTCCGCCAAATGTTTTTTAATTTTTCCCAGACATGTTTCGCTGGCGTTGCAGCATCATCAGTGGGATGTTTATTATCTTAATACCACATGTTGCTATGTTTGTGGTTTTTCCAAAATTACGAACTCAACATACAAGCAGCCTGTCAGGCAGAGTGCTCTGCTATTTATACATAGTTAGAATTTACCAGAAATTAGAAGAAAAGTTAACATAAGAAACAAGTAGAATTTACAAGTGAACATAAAAAAGACGCAGAACCTTCTGGAATTGTAAATTACAACGAAATAAATTTTTGCCAGTGGGCGGGATTGAACCAGCGACCTTCTGCTCCACAGTCCGTGACGCAATCCCCTACGCCACGCCGGCAGTTGGTGTTCGTGGTCTCTCGCGGCATTGCTCCCTCTCCTGGAGAAACAGCGACCCGCTGTTATGATCCCTGTGGAGCCAGCTGCAATGTCCTGGATCTTGACCGTGTCATGGGTCCTGTGTGACAGTTCAAGAGAATCCTTCCCTTCTCCGCAATTATCGATGTCAGACGTTCCTGTCGTGGCTTCATCAGGTACATTACCGTCCTTAAAGTCCTGGAACAAGAAGCCATTGTCGTCTACCTGCTCTTCAGGATCGTAGTAAGGCTTCATGCGCAGGACGTGAACAATGTCTCTTCGTTTTTGACGTTTCGACGACGGCTCATAATCCTCAACTTCGTATGTGACGTCTGACAGGCGGCGTATGACACGATACGGACCAAAGTATCGCTTCAATAACTTTCTGACAGTCCAACCTTCCGTACAGGGGTAAAAATCCATACCAGATCTACTGGGCTGTACACAACAGGTCGGTGCTTGTCGTTATATCGCTGACGGTCCTTCTCCTGGGCGTCCAGTGTCCGTATGCGAGCCAGCTGTCTTGCTTCTTCGACCCTGGTGATGAGCTGTTTAACATAGTCATCCTGAGTGTCGTCCGGTTGGAACGGGAACAGTGTATCCATTGTCGTCTCAGCTTCACGGCCATGGAGCAGGAAAAACGGAGTGAAGCCTGTGGTGTCTTGTCTTGCGGTATTGTAAGCAAATGTCACGACTGGCAGTATTGTATCCCAATCCTTCTGCTCAACATCGACGTACATCGACAGCATGTCGGCTAAGGTTTTGTTAAAACGTTCCGTAAGACCATTTGTCTGAGGATGGTATGCAGTTGTCATTCTGTGGACAATGTTGCACCGTGACATTACCTCTAATACTAGTTTTGACTGGAATACTTTTCCACGATCAGATATCATGACACGTGGTGCTCCATGCTTCAAGATAATGTCTTCTACAAGGAATTTTGCGATCTCTGGAGCTTCTGCAGTCGGCACAGGTTTGGTGACAGCGTAGCGTGTGAGGTAGTCAGTGCAGACTATTATCCAACGGTTGCCGGTTGCTGACTTCGGGAACCTCCCTAAAAGATCGATCCCAACTCGTTGGAATGGAGCTGCTGCCGGCGGAATCGGTACGAGATATCCTGGAGGTAATTGCGGCACATGCTTCCGTCGCTGGCACTCTTTACAGTGACTCACATAGTGCTTGACAGATCGGTAAAGACCTTTCCAGTAATACCTGCGTTTGATTCTATCTAGGGTCTTCACGAATCCCAGATGATCGGATATTGGAGCATCATGGAAATATTTGAGAATAGCTGGCTGGAGATGAGCTGGAACAACAAGTAGCCATTTTGGGCCCAGTGGATCGTAGTTGCTCTTGTACAATGTTCCGTTTATAAGCTGGAACTCTCCATTGGTCGGTTCTCCTTTCTCCAAGGCCTCTATCATTTTTAATAGTGTTGGATCTTCCCTCTGTTCAGCTGTAACGTCATCTAATTAAGTGAGAGCTGAAATTTCATTAATGCTGTTGTGTTCCCCTAATGGATTCCTCGTAAGGCAGTCGGCATCCTTGTGTTTGCGCCCGTTCTTGAATACCACTGTGACATCGTACTCTTGGAGTCTTAGTGCCCATCTTGCTAGTCGACCTGATGTATCCTTGCTAGTCGACCTGATGTATTCATGCAGTGAATGGTTTGTCGAATAAATAGGGCCGGAACTTGTTGATAGCCCAGATAACCGCGAGACATTCTTTTTCAGTTGTAGAGTAGTTTATCTCGGACTTTGAGAGTACTCTTGACGCACTGCACTGCACCAATCCCATAGCCACTGGCGTCTGTCTGAAGTTCCGTTTCTGCATTCTCGTCGTACAAGGCTAGCACTGGTGCGGAAGTTAGAGCCTCCTTAAGTGTTCGGAAAGCTTTTTCTTTTGTCTCATCCCAGTAAAATTTGGCGTCTCCCTGCAGAAGTTCTTGTAATGGACGTGCCTTGTTACAAAATCCTTTTATGAAACGTCGGTAGTATAAGCACAGCCCGAGAAAACTTCTCACATCACGAATGTGCTGAGGAGTTGGAAATTCTGTGACTGCCTTACTTTATCTGGATCAGGACGGACACCATCTCCGTTGACTAGGTGCCCCAGGATTTTTATTTCTTTTGCGACGAAGAGGCACTTCTTTGAATTGAGGCGGAGACCTGCAGCCTGAACACACTTCAACACAGTTGACAGGCGACTCAGGTGTTCTTCAAATGTTTTCGAGAAAACGACAATGTCATCTAAATAGCAGAGACACGTCGTCCACTTAAGGTGTCGCAGCAAGTTGTCCATCATGCGTTGGAATGTGGCTGGAGCATTACATAATCCAAATGGCATTACTTTAAATTCATAGAGGCCGTCAGGTGTAATAAAAGCCGTCTTCTCCCTGTCAGCTTCGTCAACCTCGATTTGCCAGTAACCTGTCTGCATGTCCATAGTTGAGAAGTATGTAGCTCCTTTCAAGCAGTCTAAGGTGTCGTCAATACGCGGCAGTAGGTAGACATCTTTCTTTGTGATTCTGTTCAGCCGCCGATAGTCGACACATAATCGCCACGTGCCATCCTTCTTCTTTACGAGGACCACCGGAGACGACCAAGGACTCTCCGAAGGTTGAATAATGTCATCTCGCAACATCTTCTCCACTTCCTGCCGAATTATCCGTCGTTCAGCTGGCGACACTCTATACGAACGCTGGCTAATTGGCGGATGATCCCCAGTATTGATCCGATGCTTTATCGTGGCCGTTTCGTCTGACTTTTCCCCTGCTGAGGTCTGAATGCACCCGAAAATTGGCGTAGTATATCTAACACCCGCTGGCGTTGTTCCTTGGTCAGTCCAGGACCTATTGGCAGTTCCACGTTTCTTTCCTCCAGCTTGTTGTCTGTACTAACAGCAGGGCATGGGTCTTCATGGATGACGTTGAGCTCACCGTCCTGGATTGGTTCAGCTGTCCCGATACACATTCCCTTGGGGATAAGTTTTGACTGCTCGTGACAATTTGTGATCCAAATCTCTCCTTGACACCGGTAATGCTTATGATAGCCGCTGGTATGTAAATTCCTTTTGTGAGCTTGATAAACTTTTTACTATAAACAAGAACTTCACAGCTTAACCAGTCATCTGTATTTGTGACTGCAACTCTTCTCATTGTCAACGGCGGTATCGTCACATTGTCAACGACGAATAACTTCCCAGAAAATTCTGTATTACGTGTATCCGGCGGAAGAACTTCTTCAATTTGCAGCTCAGATCTTCCACAGTCCATGATAGCTTGGGATGCCTGAAGGAAGTCCCATCCGAGGATGACATTGTGACTTCATTCTGTTAACACGACAAATTCAAACGGCTGCGTCCTGTTGTTGATGGTTATTCTTGCGACACAAGTTCCTGCTGGATGGACGTACTTTCCATTCGCGACCTTCAGCACAGTTGCTCCCGTATCACAGAAGTCTTCTTTAGTGTGCGGCGGTAATTATCCGATAATACAGAAAAAGAGGCTCCTGAATCAACAAGTGCCCGGACAGGTTGGCCGTCGATTATGACGTCGATGAGATATCTCGACATCTTGGCGACTGTCGACCATGGAGGATTTTCATCTGCGGCGGCCTCACCTCCGTAGATGGTCGCCTCGCTTAGTTTTCCTGGGTGCGGCGGCTAGGGGAGCGGCTGGTACCTCTGTACGGCGACGGTGAACGGCTGCGGCGCGTCGGGGAGCGACCTCGTCTAGGGTACGGCGATGGGCTTCTTCCCATAGGTCGACTGAACTCATCAGCAGGTGACTGCCTTGGATAGAACTGCAACGACGGCTGACGTCTTGCGGCAAAATAATCAACGAATACTCGCCTCCTCTCTCTGCAGTAGCGTACAACATGTCCAGGGCGTCCACAGTGGAAACACAGTGGTGTGTTGTCTTCTGTCCTCCAGACGTCTGTTCTTCTGCGGGGCGTCATAGTTAACGGGGGAGTTGGCTGTGGTCGCATCGGTCGGTTCATGGGCTGCCGTTTGGCGGCTGCAGCGTAAGTCATAGTAGGGCGACGCCATTCTTCACGTCGGGTGCGATTGACGCGGCAGACAGGAGCTAATGTTTGAAATACCTCGTCCTCAGCGGCGTCGGCTGCCTCGTGACTTACAAGGCTCACATCCATAGCCATAATCTAATGCTCACTCGGTCTAATAGTCCCGGCTGCCATGCACTGTTGTAATTCTTCTCTCACGATTTGTCGTATCAGAGAAGCCAAGTCCTGCTGGTCTTCCACAACGACCATAAGGACTACATTTGGGAATCTGTCATAATTCTTGCGTCCAACCCTCCTTTGTTGCATCTCTTCAATACGCTGGCACCACTTGATGAACTCTTCTGACGTAGCGACGTCTTTCTCAGAAGAGCTTGGTACATATCTTCTGCAATTCCCTTCATCAGGTGCGTGATTTTGGCCGCTTCAGTCATGTTCGGATTGACTACGTTACACAGGGTCAAAACACTCTGTATGTACGATTGTGTAGGCTCACCATGTCGTTGGGCCCGCTTCTTCAGTTGTTCTTCCGCCGAGCGGATTTGTCACTGGCGGTCTCCAAACGTCTTCTTAAGTATTCATTGTCTTCTTAAGTCTTCATTGATGACATTGAGCTCACCGTCCTGGATTGGTTCAGCTGTCCCGATACACATTCCCTTGGGGATAAGTTGTGACTGCTCGTGACAATTTTTGATCCAAATCTCTCCTTGACCACCGGTAATGCTTATGATAGCCGCTGGTATGTACATGTCTTTTGTGAGCCTGATAAACTTTTTACTATCAACAAGAACTTCACAGTTTAACCAGTCATCTGTGTTTGTGACTGCAACTCTTCTCATTGTCAACGGCGGTATCGTCACATTGTCAACGACAAATAACTTCCTGGAACGTCTCCCAGTCTTTCAACTTGTCTTCGTTGTTTTCGAACCATTGCTGGGTTGTTCCATCCAGGTAGAAATAAACGTTGGCCAAGCACATCGTATGATCCCACCTGTTGTACTTGGCGACTCGGTCGAACCCTTTCAGCCATTTGTTGGGGTCCTGTCCAGCATCTCCAGAGAACACTGACGGGTGTCTGATGTGCAGCTGGCTTATTGCTGGTTTCGTCTCCATCGTTCTTCTGATAATACAGACTTTTGGAAGGATGTACTCGGTGTATCCCTTGTGTTTCGGTTCCAGTCCGTGTAAGCGACGGCTTTTACGTTGCCTAATCGGAGCCACGGTGATGCAGCTGTGGCACAGTGTACCCGGCGCCTCCACCAAACAATGTCACGTTGTAATGGAAGTAGGCTTGACTTCGAAGGCAATTAAACACAGCACTTATACTGAAAGCACGTTTATTATGAACTCAACACTCTGTCAGGCAGAGTGCTCTGCTATTTATACACAGACAGAATTTACCTGAAATTAGAAGAACAGTTAACATAAGAAACAAGTAGAATTTACAAGTGAACATAAGAAAGACGTAGAACCTTCTGGAATTGTAAATTACAACGAAATAAATTTTTGGCGGTGGGCGGGATTGAACCGGCGACCTTCTGCTCCGCAGTCCGTGACGCTTTCCCCTGCGCCACGCTGGCAGTTAGTGTTCGTCGTCCCTCGCGGCAATATGTTTAGTTTACGAATACTGCCGATACAAATATTTTAGTGCTCATTTACGAGTAACATCAAATACTGGATAACATTCTACAGTTACACGAATAAAAAAAAAAATAATAATAATCTCGCTGTGTGTTATGGATAAGTAATTCCTACAGTGTGTTACGAACGATGAGATGAAAAAAAAAAATACTACGAAGTCAAGTGAAATCGAATCCAGGACCCTACAAATGGGAGTCCAACACTCTAACAGCTATACCACACGGCACGTGTATATTATAGTTCTTCGTTAGTGTTTAGTAATCTACGCACAGTGTTTTTCTATATTGTTCTTGCGTATTTATTTATATTTAGTTGTAAGAAATTGAAATAAAGAGCCGGCCGCGGTGGCCGAGGAGACTGAGGCGCTTCAGTCACGGTCTGCACGGCCACTACGGTCGGGGGTTCGAATCCCCCCTTGGGCATGGATATTTGTACCGTCTTTAGTATAAGGTAGATCGTAAGTAGTTTGTAAGTTTAGGGACTGATGACCCCGTAGTTAAGTCCCTTAAGCTTAACAAACATTTGAACATTTAAAATAAAGATGATTTAGTGATTCATTGGGAAAGAAATTTTTGCTTGGAATATAAGAACTCCTGGAAGATCGTTTGTTAACTCCCTCCAAAGCAGTTGGGTGCTACGAAGTATTGCCAGATATTGCATTTTCGCCTTAAGTTCCTTGACACGTAGAGCTGTCGCCAGACGCTAGTCGGCGAGGCAAGAGTGGTGGGGGAAAAGCACAGGGGCGGCACTGCGCGGCACCGGGGCGGGTAAGCACTACGCTAGATAGCAGCACTAAAATTTTTAATCGCAATTGCGATCGTTTACTTATAGCCTATATTCGCTACTGTTTTTAGTTTTGACCTGCTTCCTAGAAGCTACTATACTCGGAATTTCACACTTATTAATCCCCATAGTACATTAATGACACCCTAGCTTCGTTATAAATCCTATACTGCACAGCCTCAGAAAAGATTTAGGAATATCATCCTTGCAAATCGTAGAGATAGTACCTCCTGACAGTGCTAGATAGTGTCGTGATCGAAAGTTCGAACATTTCCCGAGATTTCCCGAACTGTGACGTAAATTGTTCGAACAGTTCGAGTCATGTTCAATCCCAGCTCTACCGGCGGGCACCGGGAAAACCACCGGAGCTCTGCTGCAGCTCCGGTGGTATGGGACACGTGATAAGAGCGAGGCAGGCACAGCGCTGTCATGGCAGTGGACGCTGGGGAGCATGTGGTCGCAGCGCATAGCGAACCGAGAGTCACGTGGTTGTTTGTGAATTATTGAAACGGATAATAATAATAATGCCAACATTTGTGTATAGACAAAAAGAATAGTTGTATTGTGCTCCTTATTTCGAACGAATTTTCAACACTGTTGATGTTTGATATTACTTTGAAGACACTAAATTTCTCAAATTTGGAATAATCGTTTTGGCTGTTGCAGTCGGCACCGGTGCCCGAGGGGACTAAGGCGCTCCAGTCACGGTCTGCACGGCCACTACGAAATGGTTCAAATGGTTGTTGAACTTATGGGACTTAACTACGGGGTCATCAGACCCTAAGCTTACAAACTACTTGCCGGCCGCGGTGGCCGCGGGGACTGAGGCGCTTCAGTCACGGTCTGCACGGCCACTACGGTCGGGGGTTCGAATCCCCCCTCGGGCATGGATATTTGTGCCGTCCTAGTTCGTAAGTAGTTCATAAGTAGTTGGAAGTTTAGGGACTGATGACCCCGTAGTTAAGTCCCATAGACTATACAAACATTTGAACAAACTACTTATGAACTAGCCAAGACTAAGGACGGCACAAATATCCATTCCCGAGGGGGGATTCAAACCCCCCGACCGTAGTGGCCGTGCAGACCATGACTGTAGCGCTTCACTCCCCTCGGCCACCGCGGCCGGCCAGCCACTACGGTCGGGGCTTCGAATCCCCCCTCGGGCATGGATATTTGTGCCATCCTTACTATTACTTAGTTCATACGTAGTTTGTAAGTTTAGGGACTGATGACCCCGCAGTTAAGTCCCATAAGCTATAAAAAGCTTTTGGCTGTTGCAATTAGAAATACAGCTTGCAACGACGCATTAAACTCGAGCTTGTTTTTGGTTTGTTAATGTTCATAAATGAATGTTGGTCAGTACATTGCACCGCATTTTAAGACAATGGCATGAATCTTCGCGAATTCTTTTTGATCAACGCCTTTATAAAAATGAATTGACATCACTATTGTAATTGTGGTAGCGCTCTGTCAAAATTGAATCGTACTGTAGTTGTATCAGTTCAATTTGGAGACATGATGGGACACCAAAAAAGGCATAAAATCTTTTCAATGTATGTTTAGTTATTTTAATTCTTCAAACCTATCTTCGAACTTCTTGTGCAATGAATACAACGCTTTGGTGTACTCCCTAATGTGGACATACGTACTTCATTTAAAGGATTCTGAGAGGTAAAATTTTCTTCTCGAGGCTGACTTTAGAAAACAAAACCTGCAATTTGGAACTTCCAATACGATCACACAGAGTACCGATTAATTTATTTTTACCCTGCAAAGATTTATTTAAGTTATGCAAATAAACGTGTGATGTCTTTCTTGAAAGCGAGATCAGCGATCCAAATGTTCAAATGTTTGTAATCCTACGGAACAAAACGTCTGTGGCCGGTCGCGGTGGCCGAGGAGACTGAGGCGCTTCAGTCACGGTCTGCACGGCCACTACGGTCGGGGGTTCGAATCCCGCCTCGAGCATGGATATTTGTGCCGTCCTAGTTCGTAAGTAGTTCATAAGTAGTTTGTAAGTTTAGGGACTGATGACCCCGTAGTTAAGTCCCATAAGCTTTACAAACATCTGAACATTTGAAAACGTCTGTCGTCACCGGTCCCTAGACTTACAAAGACCCTAAGCTAAATTATACCAACGACAATACACACACACACACACACACACACACACACACACACACACACACACACACACGCATGCCCGATGGAGGACTCTAACCTACGACTCGAGGGACCACATGATCCGTAATAAGTAGAATATTTTTTTAAAGGTATATTTTCGTTTTTCTTTTAGAATAAACAAGACTTACCTCTTAATGTAGTTCCCTTCTGTCTGGTTCGTGCGTAACGGAATGTTTATTTTCGTAGTGACGGCGTTTTGTCGATGCTTCGATATTTACGATAGAGTAGCGTATTAAGCATTGTGCTTTCCCATCAGCCTTAAGGAATTTTCCCATTGAGCAATAAAAATGGCACACACATATCCGAACCTTTTGTGTTCATGATAATCGTCCGCAAGATAGATCAGTAGTGTCGTATCTGATAACATCATAATGGATATTCAGCGCATCCAAGTAAACGCGAGAGCGATCGCTGTCTCTGTCACACGCGTGCTGCTACACGGCGAGGGAAGAGTGGTGGAGGAAAAGCACCGGGGCCGCACGGCGCGGCACCGGAGCGCGCAAGCACTACGTCCTCGAGTTGGAGGGGCCTGGCTTACAGAGTGACATCAGTAAAGAAGAAGAAATACAAATACAAAGGAGTATAAAAAAGGAGCGAAACAAAACACATAACTACATACATGTGGCGTCTGTTGCGAGAGAACAGACGTCACTTCTGATCCTGCAGTTGTTATTATTTAATATTCATAGAATATATGACATCAACTGCGATTGGGCAAAGCTGAAAATGTGTACCCAACCGGGATACGAACCCGGTCCCCTGCTTTCTAGGCAGTTGCGCTGACCCCTACACCACTGGGGACACAGTGATCACCGCACCTGCAAGGACTACCTAAGCACGCCTCCCGTCAGATACAAATTCCCAGCTTCGCCCTGCCCACAGTACTCTAACTCGTAGTTTAACTAATTCCCGTTTATCTGACGGGAGGCGTGCTTAGGTAGTCCTTGCAGGTGCGGTGATCACTGTGTCCCCAGTGGTGTAGGGGTCAGCGCAACTGCCTAGAAAGCAGGAGACCCGGGTTCGAATCCCGGCTGGGTACACAGTTTCAACTTTGCCCAATCGCAGTTGATGTCATATATTCTATGAATATTAAATAATAACAACTGCAGGATCAGAAGTGACGTCTGTTCTCTCGCAACAGACGCCACATGTACATATATATATAATATGCCGGTGACGGGCAATGATCCTATCGTTAGTGGGGAGGGGTGGGCAAAGTTTGAAGCCCTTACTCTTACGGGAATTAGTTAAACTACGAGTTTGAGTACTGTGGGCAGGGCGAAGCTGGGAATCTGTATCTGACGGGAAGCGTGCTTAGGTAGTCCTTGCAGGTGCGGTGATCACGGTGTCCCCAGTGGTGTAGGGGTCAGCGCAACTGCCTAGAAAGCAGGAGACCCGGGTTCGAATCCCGGTTGGGTACACATTTTCAGCTTTTCCCAATCGCAGTTGATGTCATATATTCTATGAATATTAAAAAACACATAACACTGCTAAAAAACGAAGGTAATGCTGCGTGGAATGGAGTGACATGAAGAGTATACAAACAGAAATGGCGTCGGTGACGGAGCAACACAACACTGTAGCACTAATGCACATGGACATTTAAAGTACACAGGCGTCGGCTTCGCGATGGCCGTTCGCAGTTTCGTTAAAATAACTGATGAGTTCGACGGAACACTGACAATTGACACGCATATGTTTCATGAATTAGTGAGGACGGGCCGCGGTGGAGTAGCCGAGCGGTCTAAAGCGTCTCGCTGCGGAGCGCGCGGTTGCTCGCCGTGGAGGTTCGAGTCCTCCCTGGGGCATGGGTGTTTGTGTTTGTCCTTAGGTTAGTTTACCTAGGTTTAAGTAGTTTGTAAGCTACGGACTGATGACCACGCAGTTTGGTCCAATAGATTTACAAACATTTGAACATTTGATTTGACTGAGGATGGGGAAGGATGGGGAAGGATGGGAGGAGCGAAAGACGGTAGGAGGGGAGGGGGAGGGAGTGGACGTGTGTAAGTTGAACATCCCAATGCGTACCAACTATTTGTTTAGAGGAGAGTAAGGTAACCTGTTTACTGACTTCGGTGAGCTGAGGTCACGAAGCTTTTGTGTAGCTGAGCTGTCTCAATTTTCGTTATATGTATATAAACAGGGATCACAAGAGCATCAACATCGAGATGATTACGATGATTTTTATCAACAGGAAAAAATGGCGACAACAATAAGAAGAGAGTAGTCTCAAAACTCAGGTCACGTTCTCGGCGATGGTGCAGTAGGGTGTGGGAGGAGGAGGAGGGACTGGATTCGCAATGGTCTTGCAGCAACCGTTAAGAATAAAATTATACCGATAGTGTCGGGAGGTGTGTTAGCTGTCGCGGCGGAGCGGCCGAGCACATTGAGGCGCTATGCTATGGTGCGCGAGGCCGTTCCCCGTGGGGGGTTCGAATCCCCACTCGGACATGGATGTTTGTGTTGTGTTTAGTATAATGTAGTTCATAAGTAGTTTGTAAGTTTAGGGACTGATGACCCTGGGTCGTGCTCATCAGAACAATTTCGTTGCTATAATTTTTAAAACAGTAAGTAATTTGGGTGGTGCAAATACGTGATTCGAACAATAGACCTTTATCATTATGCAGTGCAGAGTATAACTGTTAACAAAGTAAAGGGACAAGAGAACCAATTTTTACAGTCAACATTTCTGCCTTATGCATGCTCCTCAAAGAGACGCCTCTCACAAATTCGGCGAACTGGTCACTCTGTAGTTCGCCTAAATGGACATAGCAAGGTCGTCCACATAATAGTTGATGGGGAGGAGTACCAAGAACTTATCTTTTTTTTTCTTTATATATATATATATATATATATATATATATATATATATATATATATATATATATATATATATATTACGGAAGGCAAATTGCAAATAGCCATTAAAAAGACACAGCTCTGTATCGTCGCGTGGGCTTGTGTAGGTTTAGGGAGTGCAGGATGTCTCGTCAAGGATGTTGCGCTCGCTTGCTCATTCTCAATGTACTCGGTGCCTTGAGACCGCTCGAACTATATAAACCTCATTATATGACACTATTTCAGTGTTGAACCACATATTTATAATATCGACTTTTAAATCATTTTCTTGATACAAAAGCAACGTACTGCCTCAGACCCGCGGGCGGTTGGGGTGGAGGGACCTCTGATGCCCCAGGGCATGGTCGCAATTAAAACGCAGCCGGCTATGACTTAACTATTGTGCAGAATTTGTTACTTACGTATACAGATGTTGTCCCACATTAGGAATCACAGATTTAAAAAGGGAACGAAGGGAGAGGACGGAGTTTAGTGTTACAAGATGCTTCACACAATGGCAAAATGACTGCAACCCTGATAACATAATTACTTACGGCAGCATAGGTTATTCACTGGCTCTGCCTAAATATCAAATAGAGCCAAGTGAATATGGAGAGGGAGGGGGAGAGGCAGAAACCGTATCTGCCCCCCCCCCCCCCCCACAGAGTTGGAAATGGTGGAGGGGGGGGATTGCACCTCCAGCGCTTCCCCCCTCCCTCAAAGTTGCTTACCAAGGAGGGGGTAAGGGAGGACGTAAGATTTCTACAATTACACGTTTACCTTCTAAATCACAATCAACAATTCGGCTACAAAGGACGAGAATAGATTGAGATACAACAAAGTGTTCAGAAAACCACGTCCGTGCAAAGGTCGAGTCGCTTTTTTGTAGATTTTTCAGTGACCTACTACTCGAAAACTGCACTCATTCCACAGGATAATGATGTACAGATGCCTCGTTACCCGTGCCTCCTGTTTTCAGTTTATTGAATTGTTTCGAAATGAACAGTAGACATTGTAAGAGTTGTTGTCGCGACTGACTTAGCCAATGCGCGTTCGTTTATGAAAAAAAAAAAACAAAAAAAAACAAAAAAAAAAACACCTATAGCCACGAATCTTTTCATTTGACTAGTCGCCGTGGCGCAGTGGGCGAGCACTCTAAGGCGCCTTGCTACGGAGCGCGCCGTTGTTCACCGTCGAAGGTTCGAGTCCTCCGTCGGGCAGTGTGTGTGTGTGTGTGTGTGTGTGTGTGTGTGTGTGTGTGTGTGTGTGTGTGTTGCCGTTAGTATGAATTAGTCGAAGTAGTTTGTGTGATTAGAGACTGATGACCATAACAGTTTGTTCAAATGTTCAAATGTTTGTTAAGCTTAAGGGACTTGACTACAGGGTCATCAGTCCCTAATCTTACAAACTACTTATGGACTACCTACAACTAAGGACGGCACAAATATCCATGCCCGAGGGGGGATTCTAACCCCCGACCGTAGTGGCCGTGCAGACCGTGACTGGAGCGCCTCAGCCATTGTCCCAGATCACCTTTATTCAAAATGAAGATGTGTATCTGTTGCTGCGAGTTTTGTGAATAATCACGTTAGGTTTCTGTTTGCTGTAATTTTGCTTCAAATATGTCACGACTGCTGAGTGAGCAAGAAATTTTATAAGCTCAAAGAGTAAGAATTTATTGATTCTGATTTGCAGTGTCAAATATCTGAGTAGGTAAGCTTAGGTCTGTTGAAAATTTCTGTCATTAATGTTGTTGCTATGATCATCGCTGTTGTAATTACAATTAACTTTTTTTTTTAAAAAATGATTCTAATGATGAAACAGTATCCAACATCGTGTTCCAACTCAAATGTTCGAAAGTTTGTAAACCTATTGGACCAAACTGCTATGGTTATCAGTCAATAGACTGACTTAAAGGAACTTTGCTAAGGATAACACACACACACGTCCGAAGGATGATTCTAACTTCCGGCGGGAAAGGCCGCTCTGTCTGTAGCACGACTCCTTAGACCACGCGGGCCGGCCGCGGTGGCCGAGGTGACTGAGGCGCTCCAGGCACGGTCAGCACGGCCACTACGGTCGGGGGTTCGAATCCCCCCTCGGGCATGGATATTTGTGCCGTCCTAGTTCGTAAGTAGTTCATAAGTAGTTTGTAAGTTTAGGGACTGATGACCCCGTAGTTAAGTCCCGTAAGCTTCACAAACATTTGAACATTTGAGACCACGCGATGCCACGGCAGTGTGGCCAGCGCATTGAGGCGCTATGCTACGATGCGGGAGGCCGTTCCCCGTCGCGGGTTCCAATCCCCCCTCGGGCATGGATGTTTCTGTCTTCTTTAGTATCAAGTAGTTCGTAAGTGGTTTGTAAGTTTAGGGACTGATGACCCCGCAGTTAAGTCCCTTAAACATTTGAACATTAGACCATGCGGTCATTCCGCGCGGCTTGTAGTTTACTGTTCAAAATTAAATGTTTGTATAACTTATGGGACTTAACTACGGGGTCATCAGTCCCTAAACTTACAAACTACTTATGAACTAGCTAACACTAAGTACGGCACAAATATCCTTGCCCGAGGGGGGATTCGAACCCTGACCGTAGTGGCCGTGTAGACCGTGACTGCGTGCTTATGTAATATCTTGGCGATTGGATTCACGATTTCCTATCAGAAAGGACACAGTTCGTTGTAATTGATGGTAAGTCATCGAGTAAAACAGAAGTGATATCTGGCGTTCCACAGGGAAGCGTTATAGGTCCCCTACTCTTCCTCGTGTTTATAAATGATTTAGGAGACAATCTGAATAGCTCCCTTAGACTGTTCGCGGATGATGCTGTCGTTTATCGGTTAGTGAAGTCAACAGAGGATCAAAAGCAACTGCAAAGCGATTTAGACAAAATTTCTACTTGGTGCGAAAATTGGCAATTGACACTAAATAAAGAAAAGTGTGAAGTAATACACCGGACCACTAAAAGAAATCCGCTGAACTTCAATTGCGCCATAAATCAGTCAAACCTTAAGGTCGTAAATTCTACCAAATACCTAGGAATTACAATTACAAACAACTTTGACTGGAGAGAACACGCAGAAAATATTTTGGGGAAGGCGAATCAAAGGTTACGTTTCATTGGCAGAACGCTTCGAAGATGCACCAGCTCCACCAAAGAGACAGCCTACATCACACTTGTGCGTCCTCTCCTGGAGTACTGTTGCCCCTTGTGGGACCCTCACCAGGTGGGACTGACGGAGATATTGAGAAGATTCAAAGAAGGGCAGCTCGTTTTGTTTTATCACGTTACGGGGGGGGGGGGGGGGGGGAGCGTCACGGAAATGTTGCACGAATTGAGGTGGAAATCATTAAAAGAAAGACGTTATTCATTGCGGCGTGATCTGTTTGCGAAGTTTCAATCACCGACTTTTACTTCTGAAGGTGAAAATATTTTGCTAGCACCTACTTAGGGAGACATGACCATCCCAATAAAATAAGAGAAATCAGAGAAATTAGAGAATGGAACGGTAGAGAAAAGTTATGAAAGTGGTTAATGAACCCTCTGCCAGGCACTTGAATGTGATTTGCAGAGTATCAATGTAGATGTAGATGTAGACTCGAGCGCCGCAGTCCCCTCGGCCAGCGCGGCCGGCTATAGTTTACTACCACACATTACGGAAAGACTGCAAATTAAGCATATCGACCCCAGCCGTGACATGGTTCACTTTATGACAGTATTGTAAATGTGACATCAAGTCGTCGAGTAGGCAGGCGACCACGATGAAATGGTAGTGCTGCGAAAAACTCGTAGGTCGCAATTTTATTTTTATTTATTTTTTTATTGCAGGCCTCACTTCATATATATTACGACTTCAGTGACGCGTTTCGGAAATTACCATCAGCTGATTTGTATCTCCTTTGTGACGTAGCTACACTTATGGAAATATATGGCTTTAAAAAACTTGTTTGCACTTTTTTTAAATTCATGTATTTCCGTAAGTGTAGCTACGTCACAAAGGAGATACAAATCCGACGATGGTAATTTCCGAAACGCGTCACTGAAGTGGCACTATACATGAAGTGTGGTCTGCAATAAAAAAATTTCGCGACCTAACCAGCTTTTCGCTGCACTACCAATTGCGACGACGGAATATCCGTGCGCACTGGGGCGCCGTGCTGTGGTGCGCGCGGCCTTTCGCCATCGGGGGTTCGAGTTCCCCCTCGGGCATGGATGTATGTGTTGTCCGTAGGTTAGTTTAAGTAGTTTGTAAGCTAGGGGCTAATAACAAAGCATTTAAATCCCATAGATTTAGAAACATTTGAACATTTTTGAGCACTACTAATTCACTTTGTGACAGGCTACGGCCCACACCCTGCGTATTTATTCCGCATGGAGATGGGCGACACAGAAACATGCGTACAGTATGACGACTCCCCAAAAGACGTCGCCATTCTCTGCTGACGATACACGCCAGAAGCACCCTACAACTACACTACACAAACAAGACAACATCGACTTTTGATATGGTAAGCAAACCCAACAATGGACGAAATTCAACAAACTAATCGACCGCATGTCCAAAGCATCACATGAGGAAAACCTAAGGACAAGACCAAAAAAATGCTCAAATGTTTGTAGACCTTATAGGACTTAACTACGGGGTTATCAGTCCCTAAACTTACAAACTACTTATGATCTAGCTACAACTAAGGACGGCACAAATATCCATGCCCGAGGGGGGATTCGAACCCCCGACCGTAGTGACCGTGCAGACCGTGACTGAAGCGCCTCAGTCTCCTCGGCCACCGCGGCCGGCAAGGACAAGACCTTACAGACAGCAAACCTAAATGCAAGGACGAAATAAAAACCACAGGGTGGATGAAGACAACTGGGCTTTATGAGAAAACGACGAGGAAAACATCAGCGTAGAGAATGAGGACGAAGACGACAGTCTAAATTAAGAAAAAGAATGGATGGTGTAACCCAGTACTGTCCTATGATACCATCAATTTAAATATAGTACACACAACTTATTTATCAAACATTAACCCTTTCCTACCCAAGCTATTAAATATTCGAGCACATAACTTTATACATTGGTTATTCTACTACCAAAGTGAATAAAAGCACATTAGTATATTCAGACATTGTTATCCTTATTTGACGCAAGAAAAAAAAAAAAAAAATAAAAAAAAAATAAATAAAAAAAATTAAAAATGGGATTTCAAAGTCCAAGATAATTTGATGCAATTGGGAGACATCATGAAATGCTTCTCTGTTAATAGAATTTACCAGCAACAAACAGATAGCAAAATTTGTATATCGAAATGCTATTTTAGATATTGAACTGAAGGGGGGAAAAAGAGCGCCGACCGCGGTGGCCGAGGGGACAGCGGCGCGCCAGTCATGGTCTGCACGACCACTACTGTCGGGGGATCGAATCCCCCTCGGGCATGGATATTTGTGCCGTCCTTAGTGTAAGCTAGTTGATAAGCAGTTTGTACGTTTAGGGATTGATGACTCCATAGTTAGGTCCCATAAGCTATACAAAAAGTTTTGGAAAATAGCAAACTGAAATTACCGCTGAATGGTATTCATATTTCGTACTTCGTAAACAAAAGAAAACTAAACTACAACTAATAAAAAAGACAACTACAAAAATACTATGCTCAAAATGCCTTTGACACAATGTCAGTACAAAAAAACTTTCAGGCACAGTTTTGAACGCTATATAAATAGAGTTATGTTTCTCGAATAATATCAGTTTCCGTTACCTAAAAGAATGCAAAACCAAATTACCAACGTGAGAACACAAAACAGTCTTTGTGTGACAGCAAAACTCGCCTGATAAAATCGTGCACACAGACGTAAAACAGTCCGTTGTTTACTGTTGTCTGTGAGCAGTGACACTGAACAATATCGGCCACCGAGAACTTCATCTGATACATATGAGAGGGACACCAACGTCCCGTCAGGAACACAAGTCAGATATCATTTTCCACTTTGTTTTATGATAGTGTTCATAGGCAAGGACTTTTATGTCCCGTTGGGCAGGAAAGGGTTAAAGAAATGTAAGTAGCCAGATGTAGGTTAGTTACAGGACGTAGGTATATTAACAATTAAAGTATCTGAAGTGAAAGAATACTCTCAAAGGTATAAGCCACGTCCTAATGACATAGACATGAAGGACGCCTCTGTAACATTAAGATAAATTGCAATGACAGACATGTCTATGCACTGACAGCATCTCAGGATAATGAAATAATGAAAATATTAATAATGATAGCATATAACGAAATGTTCAAATGTTCGTAGAGCTTATGGGACTTAACTACGGGGTTATCAGTCCCTAAACTTACAAACTACTTACGAACTAGCTAATACTAAGGACGGCACAAATATCCATGCCCGAGGGGGTATTTGAACCCCCGACCGTAGTGGTCGTGCAGAACATGGACATATAACGAATGACTGATTAATAGTGATATGTATCAACAGTTATAGAACACTGTCGGACACACAATGAAAGGACACTGTATATTATAAACTGCCAATTGTAACAACTCAACCATGGTGAAAAAAGAAAGCACTATGCATAAAAACCAAAACCTTCATGTCGTAACTAAACCAAATGGAACTGAAATACTAACAATAAAGACAGTGTCTGGTGGTGAGAAGTTTGATGTGACAATACCAAGCTACTCACTATTATGTTCTGCCGTTCTTCTTCGTTGGTATACATCACTTCTTAAAACTTACAATGAAATCACACTGACGCCAACTATAATTTCTAATTATTTTCATTGTGACTAATATACGTACTGGGTGGTGAGTAGCTTGGTATTGTCACATCAACCTTCTTACCGCCAGGCAGGTTTTTGTGGTTAGTATTTCAATATATACGGCCAAAAGTATTGCGCACTCTAGGTAACTTTGAGAGTTTCTAAAGGTAATAACTTCAAATAATAACAATTTGTTTCAATTTATAACGTTTATTAGTAAAAAAATCAATGTTTAGTAGGACCACCTCTTGTCCTTATTACAGCAAAAATTTTCTTTGGTAGCAATCTTAAGCAGTTACGGCGTTCTACTCAAGGCGGAGTTGGTAATTTAAATCTTCTTTTGAATTAATTATATGTCACCTGAGTTTACGCTTCAATAAACCCGACAAATGCTGATGATTATCTGGTGTATGGGGGGTGTCGTCTTTAATTGATTGTAATGGATGACTTAGACAAAATTTCTAGTTGGTGCGAAGAATGACAGCTAGCTCTAAATGTAGCAAAATGTAAGGTGATGCGCATGAATAGGAAAAACAATCCCATAATGTTCGAATACAGCATTACTTTTGAGCTTCTAGATGCAGTCGCGTCGTTCAAATGTTTAGGCGTAACATTGGAGAGCGATATGAAATGGAACGAACATGTAAGGACAGTTGTGAGTAAGGCGGACAGCCGACTTCGGTTTATTGGGAGAATTTTGGGAAGATGTATTTCATCTGCAAAGGAGACCGCGTATAAAACGCTTGTACGACCACGTCTTGTGTATTGCTCAAGTGTATATTTGCAAAATAACGGTGACTTGACACCGTCCCTCTATTTTACGTAAATAGGCGTACGGAAATCAGTCAAGTGACATTCCTTACCCAAAACTCTCTCTCTGCAATACGCCATCTTGCTTTCTGTATTTTATGGTTTTCTTATCATAATTCACACTTTTCATTTCAAAGAGATGGTTCACTGAAGAATTAACAAAAACACATCGTTCTTAGTACGATAAATTATAGTGTCTAAAAATTCCTTATTAGCAGATAACAACTGCCATCAAAGGTACGAGTATTAAGGGACAGTTCTGTAGCTGTTCGCTGTAATGTTGTGTGTAGTGCATTAGCTTATGTTGCATATGATCGGCAGTTCGAAACCCAGCACTTCCAATTTTTTTTTCCGACTCGGCTCCTCAAGGAGTTTGGGGCACTCTTATTAATTGAATAAAGTTATATTTTGCAATAATTCGAGTTGTGCATATGTAAAAACACTGCCTCTAAAATTTGCGTTTGTTCCTTTCCGTGAACATGTCGTGAAATGTGTACCAACGAATTGAACAATGGTCTTCTGAAGCATATGCACATCACATAAACTGGGAGAACACTGTAATCTTACTAATAAAATAGACTGTATGTGTGTATGTATGTATGAAAGTTCCACATCTCCTAAACTACTGGACCGATTTCAACCAAATTAGGTACACATGTTCCTTACTATCTTGCAACAATCAATGTCGGGGTAAGAATCACATACGACACATACGTAAGGAGGTATGACGTAATAAACAGTGAGATGCGCGAAAAATTTCTGCGTCAAACGACAATGCTGACATTTTCTCCTAAACCACTGGACCAATTTCAACCAAATTTGGTAACTTATTCCTTATGTGAGATAGCAATTGCTGTAGAACTACGAACCACATACGATACGACATATGGTTCATAGCATTATAAACAATAAGAGTTGCAAGGAACTCCACGTAATGCGACGAGACTTTATGAATACACTGTATGAGAATGAGAGTACTTAGCGACTTGCAACAAACTTTAGACATCATTTCAAACCTTTATTCAACTTTTTTCGCCGACAATCATAGCAAAATGATAAAAGGAAAAAAGTTTCTCGCTTACTACTTTTCCGCTGTTTATGGAGTAAAACTACGACATTCGGTATGACTTTACAATTTATAATTTGTACACTACAAATTGTAGCCGCTTGAAATTTTACAGACAATATACACATACAGATGAATGTACCTTGGAAATTGTCTCACAGTACTACACGTTGTTCATGAGATTTGAGGACGTAAAGAGTAACGTCCATGGACAAAAGCCCCATCAAGCATCACGTTTTAATCTATTACTTCTTTACTACTAACCGTATTCGCAACAGATTTTACCGACACACACCACTTATACAAATCAATATATTCCTGAAAAATTTTACAATTGTACAACATATCTATACGAATAATAAATCTATAAAAGTAGGCCTGTCACTGTTCGCTTCAATCTTCAAAACTATTGGACGAATTTTCATGCGCTTTTTACATGAAATTTGAGCTAAGATTGGGGCAACATATGGGCATGATTTCATCAAAATCAGATCACGAAAAAAAGATACATCGCAATCTTTAGTATTTTCAGGAACTGTCTGTTCATCTATTAGAAATACCTTATCTCCTAAACTACTTCAAGGAGTTGCATGGAGCAACATCGTTTCATAAAAGAGGAATCAGAGAAATTGTTTTAGATCAAGGTTATGCTTGAATTATGGATTGCGTAGTACAGCAAACAAGCGATACAGGCGCTATAGTGCACCAAAGAACTAGTAAACACCGCTGCTGCATAACGAGTATGAGGCAGTACAACAAGGAAGCGAACGTCTGTGACAGAATTAAGCAATCTTATGTCTACGAATACCAACAAACATTGAACATAGTGTTACTGATTTCGCTTTGTGTATTAAATACTGAACGACATTTGTTTGCTTATTTGGCACGTTTCACCTCTTGTTTCAAAAACGTTATGAAGATACATCGTTTAGGACAATGACTTCTACTTACATTTGACATCTTGGCTAGGGCAACTGAGTTTATTGACAGAGCGATCCAACAAGGATTCTATTTTTACTGAATGAGGTCCAACCCTAAAAAGCCATGATACACACAGGCACTCCAACAACCGTTGCGAAACACGGGCATATAAGCTAGTAATGAATACTCTAAACAACGTGCTGATACTGACAGTTTCATAAATAAATGAAGTCCGTCATTTATATGTTAACTGTCTTTCCTTGATGAAACAGAAGGGATGTGTATACATTGAAACTAATTAGCTTGTTTCTTTTTCTTCTAAGCATTTATTCACTTTTTATGGAATTTGTCATTATTTAGAACCAGTGTGTCTACTATAATGTTTGTCTTTGTCATGATTGCTATGGATGCCTTTAATGTAAATTCAATAACCTTATCTGCAGTTTAGATATCACCATGGGTCCCACTCCTACAGCACTAATGCATCCCCAGATCATTTTGCAATAGGTATCACTCTGGTTCATATTACTCGCCCATCCAATACATACCATTTCTTAGGTATGATTTTTCATGGTATATTGCCGTAGCGTAATGGGCGGCGCATTACTATGTGATGTACAAACATGTTAAATTGTGGTTCGAAACCAGCTCATGGTAACTTTTTTTCATTTTGCTTCGTAAAATGTTTTTGCACACACTTGTTAATTCAACACAATTATGTTCTGCAATAAAAATAAAATGTTCAAATGTCTGTAAATGTATCGGACCAAACTGCGTGGTCATCGGTCCGTAGCTTACAAACTACTTAAACCTAGGTAAATTAATCTACGGACAACACACACACCCATGCCCCAGGGAGGACTCGAACCTCCACGGCGAGTAACCGTGCGCTCCGCAGCGAGATGCTTTAGACCGCTCGGCTACTCCACAGCGGCGTTCTGCAATATAGTTGTGTTCAATTAATAAGAGTGTTCGAAGACCTGTTAGGAAGAAAGGTCAAAAAAATTGCATTTTTTTTTTTTTTTTTTTTTTTTTTTTAGTTTCGAAACACCGTCTAACATGTTTGTACATCACAAACTAATGCGCCGCCCATTACGCTTTTTTTAATGATCTATGGATAGTTATTTTCCTTACGGTTTGCTGATTGTATTTGTTCGTTGTTGTTCGGTGTTTTCTTGGCTCAGCTTTCTCTTATTACAGAGGGGCGCGCTGAGCCACGGCGCCTAGCGTTACGGCTAACGGTAGCGAGAGTATTCCGTAATTCTTGTACGATTAGTGGCATGTCTTAAGTGCTAACATGGCATTTTTAGACATCACATAAGTGGATTAAGGCTATCGGAGGCCCGGAGCGGTGGAAAAACAAAATCAGGCCCCATGTCCACTTGGAAATACATGTATTACTATTAAAAAAGTAGACTAAATTTTGAGATTTGGAGGCCCCCCAGGACGAGAGACACGGGACAGTCAAGAAAAAATAGCTTTCGAGATTTGGAAGCCCAAGAACAAGAAGACATGGACGCTCAAAAAATAACTAAATAAATAAATAAAAACTAAACAAAAAATTAATGTGCTTTCGATCAGATTATAATTTACTGTACTACAAACAACGTATTTTTTCTAATTATTTTTCAAAGTGTTTCAAATGTTTGTATAGCTTATGGGACTTAACTATGGGTTCATCAGTCCCTAAACCTACAAACTACTTATGAACTAGCTTACACTAAGGACGGCACAAATGTCCACTACACACAGGAAGCGGCTACACGGGTAGCGGGGGCTGTGTGGCGTGGACTGGGCGGTTTTTTAGGATAAAGAGCTTCGGGGAAATAGAAAATGGGCAATCTCAAAGGGTTCAGGTGGATCACAGGAGAAATGTAGATCCGGAAACTATCGGTATAACAGTTGTAAATTGTCGTAGCTGTGTCGGGAAAGTTCCAGAACTGCATGCGTTAATAGAAAGCACCGAAACACACATTATAGGCAGCGAAAGTTGGCTCAAGCCGGAAATAAGTTCAGAAGAAGTATTTTCAAAAGATCTATCGGTGTTCAGAAAGGATAGATTAAACAAAATAGGTGGGGGCGTGTTTGTCGCTGTCAAAAGTAGTATTTCATGTAGTGAAGTTGAAGTTGATAGTTCGTACGAGCTATTATGGGTAGAGGTTGTACCCGAAAATCGTAAGAAGTTAATAATCGGTTCCTTTTACCGGCCTCCCGACTCTGACGATACAATAGCAGAAAGGTTCAAAGAAAACCTGAGTCTAATTACAAAAACGTACCCGACTCACACGATAATAGTAGGTGGTGATTTTAATTTACCCTCGATCTGTTGGCGAAATTATATTTTCAAATCAGGAGGTAGGCATAAAACATCGTCCGAAATTGTACTCAACGCATTCTCTGAGAATTACTTCGAACAATTAGTTCATGAGCCAACTAGAATTGTAAATGGATGTGAAAACACACTTGATCTCTTAGCAACAAATAATCCTGAGCTCATAACGAGCATCAAAAGGGATACAGGTATTAGTGAACACAGAGCTGTCGTAGCGAAATTGAATATCGAAAGTCCCAAAGTTACCAAAAATAAACGCAAAGTATATTTGTTCAGGAAAGCAGATAGAAACAAAAGACATTGCTTCTTGAAAGACACCTTCCACTCGTTTCTAACACTAAACGTGGGTGTAGACCAGATGTGGCTCAAATTCAAAGAAGTGGTATCGACAGCAATTGAAAGTTTTATACCTAATAAATTAATAAAAGAAGGAGGCGATCCCCCTTGGTACACATACAGGTCAGGACACTGTTGCAAAAGCAAAGGAAAAGGCATACTAAATTTAAACGAACACGAAATCCCCAGGATTTGCGATTGTACTCAGAAGCTCGAAATTTAGCGAGGATTTCAATGCGAGATGCCTACAACATTTATCACAACGAAACTCTTTCTCGTAATTTGACTGAAAACCCAAAGAGATTTTGGTCATATGTTAAATATACTCGGGGAAAGTCACAAACAATACCTTCACTACGTGATAGTAATGGCGATCCTGCCGATGACAGCGCTACTAAAGCAGAGTTACTAAACTTAGCTTTTAGAAACTCATTCACTAAAGAAGACGAAACCAATATTCCAGATTTCGAATTACGAACAGATGCCGTAATGAGTAACATAGAAGTAGATATCATCGGAGTAGTGCAGCAACTAAAATCACTTAATAAGAACAAGTCTTCTGGTCCGGATTGTATACCCATTAGATTTCTATCTGATTATGCTGAAGCGATAGCTCCTTACTTAACAGTCATATACAACCGCTCTCTCATAGAAGGATCTGTACCAAAAGATTGGAAAGTTGCACAGGTCACACCTATATTCAAGAAAGGCAGTAGGAGTAACACACTAAACTACAGGCCTATTTCATTGACGTCAATTTGCAGCAGGGTTTTGGAACATATCCTGTATTCAAATATTATGAATTATCTCGAACAGAACGATCTATTGACCCAAGGTCAGCACGGATTTAGAAAATATCGTTCATGCGAAACACAACTAGCTCTTTATTCACACGAAGTGATGGGTGCTATCGACAAAGGTTCGCAAATCGATTCCGTATTTCTTGATTTCCAGAAAGCTTTTGACACCGTACCTCACAAACGGCTTTTAATCAAATTGCGTGGTTATGGTATATCGCCCCAAATTTGCGATTGGATAGGGGATTTCTTGTCAGAGAGAACACAGTTCGTAGTAATTCATGGCAAGGCATCGACTAAAACAGAGGTGATATCGGGCGTTCCACAGGGTAGTGTTATTGGTCCTCTGCTATTCCTTATTTATATAAACGATTTAGGGGAAAATCTAATTAGCTCTCTTAGGTTGTTTGCAGATGACGCCGTCATTTACCGTCTAGTAAAATCATCTGAAGATCAAAACCAACTGCAGAACGATCTGAATAAGATATCAGTATGGTGTAAAAATTGGCAATTGACTCTAAATAATGAGAAGTGTGAAGTCGTCCACATGAGTACGAAAAGAAATCCGTTAAACTTTGTTTACAACATAAATCAATCAAATTTGAAGGCCGTAAACTCCACAAAATACCTAGGAATTACTATTACTTCAGATCTAAACTGGAAACAACACGTAGATAATATCGTGAGAAAGGCGAACCAGAGACTTCGTTTTATTGGCAGAATACTTAAAAGATGCAACAGAACTACTAAAGAAACTGCATACACTGCGCTTGTCCATCCATTTTTGGAGTATTGCAGCCCAGTGTGGGATCCTTATCAGGTGGGTTTGACGGAGGACATCGAAAGAGTCCAAAGAAGGGCAGCCCGTTTCGTATTGTCACGATACAGGGGAGACAGCGTTACGGAAATGATACAGGATCTGGGATGGGAATCATTACAACAACGGCGCTTATCGCTGCGGCGTGGGCTACTTGCGAAACTCCAATCGCCAACATTCTCCTCCGAATGCGAAAATATATTGTTGACTCCCACTTACATAGGTAGAAATGATCATCAGAATAAAATAAGAGAAATCAGAGCTCGAACAGAGAGATTCAGGTGTTCTTTCTCCCCGCGCGCTATTCGAGAATGGAATGGGAGATAAAATAGTATAACGGTGGTTCGATAAACCCTCTGCCAGCCACTTAAATGTGATTTGCAGAGTATCCGATGTAGATGTAGATGTAGACTGTCCATGCCCGAGGGGGGATTCGAACCGCCGACCGTAGTGGCCGTGCAGACCATGACTGCAGCGCCTCAGTCCTCTCGGCCACCGCGGCCGGCTCTAATTATTAGTGCGCCAATGCTTTGAAATGACAGCGCTTGACTTATAAGAAAAAAATCGCAAATACAGAAAGCACGATGTCGTATGTAAGAGTTTCGGGCGAGCGATGTCACGTGACTGATATCCTGTGTTCCTTCCAGGCTATAATCACTCGTCCGAACGTCAAATGTACGCTACCTTCCTTCCAAGATATAGTCATTCGTATCCAGTGCAGGCAAAGAAAATAAAATTGGAGAATAGAGCAAACTACCAAGGCAAGACAGATGATAATATTTTAATGAAAAGGATAATGAAAATGTGGGAGAGAAAATAATAATTTTAAGAAGAACAAGTTCAAAAAAATAGTGTGTTTGTCAAAGTTAAACTCGAATACCAAACAATTTTGGCAAAACTAAAGTGTGTTGTAAAACACGCCAGTGCGATTTATTTTCTAAAGTCAGTTAGTTTCGTTTAGACACGATAAAGCAGTAACATTAATGTCACAGATCTAAAAAGGAAAAGAGCTCAATTTAAATGATATGTGTAGACAACGAGAGAATCTAGCGAACTGATTGGTAAACATAAAAAGACTTACATGACAAATCTTAACACTATAGATGTTTTATTGGTTGCTTTGAGGTGGAACAATGTTTTTGGTCTTTTTAGATGTTGACAAAATACTTTGTAAACACAAGGGATCATCAGTTACTGTTCTGTATATTGCACATGTGCAAATTTTTCGGGTGATCAATTCTTTTGGCCATGGTTATGTAATTTTTTCTCTATTTCCATTTCTTAATAACCAAAACATGTAGCATGGATGAACTCAATGTATTATATAACACTTAAATTTGCAAAGGTACGTCCTGCCTTACATTAAAAGGCACCAGACTTAAAACGAGAAATAAATGAAATGGAATGAAAATTATACTTACGAAGTGTGGCTACAAAGAAACAGAACTGGCTGTTGTGTGCGTTTCCGGTTTCGTCGACGTTAATGAGAAGAGGGGGGTGGGGGCGGAGACCTACGGACTATCCCTTTATACACGTACAAAATTTCACGCCACGTGGTGGTTAGTCCGGCTCTGGGTCTTCTTAGAAACGTGTCGTGTGTGTGTTAGCTCCGTTGGAATTATGTTACCTTCTAAAGTGGAACAACGTGTTAACATCATATAGCTCAAAAAACTTGGAGAATCCGCCACAGAAACTTACGACTTATTGAAAGTAGTTTATGGTGATTCTAGCGGCGTGTATTGTGATTATTGCAAAGACAAATGCACCACTATCGATAAGGCCACAGGAACACCGACAACTGACAATGCTATTTCCTACTTTCCCGTTAGATACCGTGTATTACCAATTAGGGTATTTTTTCTGAAAATCGTTTTAAATTGTTAATTATGTCATTATGCTTCGCACACAATGCTGCTGCCCTTTGTAAGATACACAAATAGTGTTATGTTGTTTGGGCATCACGTTCGCAAAATAACCTACAAATAGCTCCGCACTGTAGCAATACATCTATAAAGCCACCAGAAAAAATGCTTTTGCAAGTTCCAAAAAAATGAGATGTGCAAAATGTGGTTGACACTCGCTTTAAGAGGTCCATGAAATAGCGGACACTTCGTGTTTTTTTTTGTGTGTAAGGATCATTTTGATATATGTAAACATTTAATATTATTACATTCGTTCACTATTAAGTATCATTCTCTTCTACTACAAAGGTGTAAAGTAGTATTATGTACAGGTCAATAAGCTTATGTTTACATTAGCGAAGTAAAACTTTATAATGTTACATGCCTACGATTAATGTGTAATTAAAGCCGTTGCCTAATGTATTTGGTAATAGTTCAACATGAATACTGTTTTCGCCCACTATAAAGTACAGCACTGATTATTTATATCCAGTAAGTGCACTTTTATCGCTAGTAGATCTTATTCAATCTACCGTTTCAATAATTGGTAATGGTTTTATACATAGACAACGTCCTTCTGGCTAGTTTACTACAACATACCTTATCGTAAAATATGTATAAGGGAGGTTCTTTAATGCGCCGATTCATTTAGCCTTTAAATTTTCGTAATATGCAAGTGTAAATATTATTAAAAGTGTTACCCAAAAATGCGTTTGTTGAAGCAAAAATCGTTGTAATGTCATATTGTGAAGTTTATTTCGGAAAAATAAATCAGTATCTAATTCAGAATACAAGAAACGTTTGTTAGTTATTAGATAATCAAGAACAATCAGATTAGACAGAAAATTCTGTGGTGTAGTGACACTTGTAAATGAAACTGGCATTGACACAAAATCACAAAACAACAATCCAGAAAATCACTAATTCTGCCACTATAAATTTATTCCATCGTTTCTCGCTCGCATTGTTTATGTGAAAGTGACGTGCCTTTGACTACGTGAAATGTGCGTTGAAAACGCCAACGCTTCTGCTGTCCCTGTTGTAGACTTTAGTGACATTGTACAAATATACACAAGGCATTTTGCTGTATTTTACAGGTTTTGATGTTACACCTGGCTACCAGTAATGAAGTAGTTAAAAAGGAAATTACTCCCTTAAATATGTGCTTTACTGGGTTAAATTTTACCAACTCTTCCGGCAGCCTCCTGTAATAATGTTGATAACATATGCCGTATAGCGAGAATGATGTGACGTCGTCATTAGCCAATCGCGTAACATCCCAATTGTTGTGTCATGAAATCTTGACTTTACGAGGGAAATTAGTTTTACTGACTGGGCAATCTTAGAGCAGGAAGAGCATTATTTATTTACTTCATGGTCTTCAAGATACACTAATCGAGTCATTCTATGTGGTCAGAACATCTTGGCAAAGATGTTAATGTTGCCAACATACTCGAGACAGTCTAGATAGAAGGTAAAATTTTACCCTTTATTGCATAATATGATGACTTCAGAGTAAGTCTGCTAACACCAACAAGTAGGGTACTTTTTCCAATGGCATAAAATATCTGCACCAATAATTAGATTTAAAATGAACGTATGCGTTACTTACAATGCGGTTTTCACGTTTCTTATTTCTGGCACGTTTTGGATTGTTTTTGAAGAATGTAGTTACCATAAATGCATTAACTGTAGGGAGGTTTCCGCTGTCAGCATTCGCATAATTCTTTTCCATTGTGGCATAAAAGCTGTAAATGTGTTTACATCACGAAAACACTAAACTTTACGCTAAGAAATTAAGGAAACGCTAACAACGATTCAGCTCCGTCTTCTAGTTGCCGCGTCGTAGTGGTCTGTGACGTCACCAGTGCTTCAGTAAATAAGAGCGTTTTCGATCACGTGATCTAATCCTGAAACTTAATGATTTTTAAGCTTTAACTACGTAAAAATACAGATGTTTTTTGTGTCTCGTTGCCACCGGTTGTCCGAGGTGTCGGTGGCCGAGTAGAGAGAGACCGACACAGGAAAATAGGATGCACGCGTGTGCGGGTCCAGAGTCTGAGGTGACCAGCCAGAGGGATAGCAGAAACTAGAAACACTAAGCTAGATTAGAACAAGATATTTGTTTCGTATCAATATGATAATACTTAACTTTTACAAGTTTCATGACTGCAGAATGCTGATACATAGTTGAACTAGGTAATGGCCTGCCTACTGAGGAGAGTCCTAGTGCCTGTCTTAAACCCAAGTGACCGATGCAGTTCAGTGGTGGCCACGAGCGGGGTAGCAGCAGAGGGCGCTCGTGGCCGACGTCGTAAGAACGCCGCGCCGTGCGTGCAGGGCGGCGCGCGGCGAAAGTACGTGGCGCGTACTTCAGACTTGTGCGACACCACAAGTTTTGTAAGAATAATGAACAAAAATGCTTTCTGAATGTTATAATCATTAAGAATAACAACAATTCGAACCATATTTTAACACAGGAAAATACCCTAATATTCTAACTGAAGACCATAGCATCCGGTAGGTTTAAAAACAGTAGTCTATTCAATCAGCACCCCACACATCGTTGAATGGTGATTCACCAATGTGTTTAGACCAACGAGCTTGAATTTCATAGAGTGGCGATAGGCCCGCCATGTTTGAGGCAAACTGAACTGGCGTCTGCCATGTTACTTGGGGTATCGGCTGACAGCTGGTATGCCACACCCACTCGAGAGTTTTACCTATTTACAAAAATGTTCAAATGTTTGTCTATGGGACTTAACTACGGGGTCATCAGTCCCTAAACTTACAAACTACTTATGAACTACTTACAACTAAGGACGGCACAAATATCCATGCCCGAGGGGGGATTCGAACCCCCGGACCGTAGTGGCCGTGCTGACCGTGACTGGAGCGCCTCAGTCACCTCGGCCACCGTGGCCGGCACCTATTTACAGTTCCACGTTTTAAATGAAGATTGACTGTTGAATACGGATGTCCATCAAGTTCCGTCAGACTTTCACGAAGCTGCGAATTGACGGGCCTGGTATTAAATTTCCTAAAAATGCGGTAATTTAGCGAACCTGTCAATAACACAGTTCCAGTTAGAGGTAAAACAGTTATCTGAGGTTTGCAATAACAACTAAAGTGTCATTGTGAAAATATTTGTGTTGATTTTAATGCATGTACATGGTCTGAACGAGCTGCAAAACATCTAGTGAACAGTAATTGTTATAACGAAACTTTTATCCATTGTGTAGGAACCTGCGACTGTTTATTGAAATAGGTTTCAGAAATTACAGCAACCAGTCGCCTTTTGTTTCTTCTTAATGAAGATTTATTTAAACCACTACCGGTTTCAAGCTGCCTAGCAGCTCATCTTCAGATGGTATAAAATATTACAAGTTACATTTATTAATTTTACCACCTAAAATTCGTGGGATTTGTTGTGGCATGATGATGGAAAAGAAGTGTTCTGATATTCTATCAATAAGCGGACCAAATATGGACAAACTACATGTAAAGTGCATAACTGTAAGTAATGTCTTGAAGACAAACTTTTATTGTAATTTAAGTATAGCCTACCAAAATTAGTGTTTACCATTTTCTCGTTTTCTGCCCTACCACAGATTGAAATGTAACTTGTAATATTTTATACCATCTGAAGATGAGCTGCTAGGCAGCTTGAAACCGGTAATGGTTTAAATAAATCTTCATTAAGAAGAAACAAAAGGCGACTGGTTGCTGTAATTTCTGAAACCTAATTGTTATAACGAATAATCATGACCACGGATTTGCACCTGCTGTTAATGTGTCGCAACAATTGCTTTCATAAAGTCTGACTTATCTTGTGTTTACTAAACCTACTAAGTCTACAAACTTGTAAAATTGCTGTTAAAGGGTTTGGTTGTAAACATCGGTGGACGAAATTTGGCTACAAAGACGAAAATGACATCAAAATACCCCAGTTCGAAATGCGCCAGATCATCTGCCACAAAAGTAATCCACGTCGAAATAAGGTGTCGCTAATAACTCTCTTTGTTGCCATGCTGGAACAAGTAACGTTTGGTACGTGAAATTTGAGTACAAAGACGAAAGTGGCGACAGAATGTTGCAATAAAAATGCGCCTGGGTCAGCTGTCACAAACATTCCATACAAAAATAACGTATCATTAATAACTTTCGTTATTTCCATGCTGAAAAAAGTGCATATTTGTTCCAAAGAACACAGATATATACAAATGAAAAAATTCTGCTTGTCACTACTGCTTCCACACTTTGCAATTGTTGCATGTCAACCATGCTCGATCAATATTGTCGACAACAAGCGAAAATATTTCAAAAGAAGGTGTAGACACTCAAAAGTGTGGTTTCATCAATCACAGGATCGACAGAAGAAGAAATACCTAAAAAACACTAGGTAGAAAACTGAGCATTTTTTTATGGTGTGTACTTCGAAGGAACTGCAGGATAGGTCATCTGAAGCTTCACTCTTGGGGCAGCTAAGTACCATTAGTCAGGAATTTTGTTTGAGAATGGACAGACTGATAACAAACAAGGTAAAACATTTGGTGTTCTTGCATGAATTACATGTCGTTTTATCACTTCAATTAGTGGATTTAAATGCTGAACACACTTTATGGATATGTTGTTGTTGTGATCTTCAGTCCGGAGACTGGTTTGATGCAGCTCTCCACAATACCCTATCCTGAGCAAGCCTCTTCATCTCCACATAAGAACGACAACCTACATCTATCTGAATCTGCTTACTGTATCCATCTCTTGATCTTCCTCTGTGGTTTTTCCCCACACACTTCCCTCCAACGCTAAATTCACAATTCCTTGATGTCTAAGAATGTGCCCTACCAATCTATCCCTTCTTTTAGTCAAGATATGCCAGAAATTTCTTTTCTCCCCAATACTGTTCAGTACCTCCTCATTAGTTACACGATCCACCCACCTAATCTTCAGCATTCTTCTGTAGCACCACATTTCAAAAGCCTCAATCCTCTTCCTGTCCGCACTGTTTCACACCCATACTAGGCAACACTCCATACAAATGCCTTCAGAAAGGACTTCCTTAGGCTTAAATCAATATTCAATGTTAACAAATTTCCGTTTTTCAAAAACGCTTTTCTACCCATTGCCATTCTGCATTTTATATCATCTGTACTGCGACCATCATTTGTTATTTTACTGCCCAAGTAACAAAACTCATCTACCTCCTTTATTGCTTCGTTACCTAATCGAATTCCTTCAGCATCACCTGATTTTCTTACACTGCACTCCATTACCCTAGTTTTGCTCTTGTTAATGTTCATCTTATATGCACCTTTCAGCACACTGTTCATTCCGTTCAATTGCTCTTCCAGGTCCTTTGCTGTATCTGACAGAATTACTATATCATCGGAAAAGTATAATGTTTCTAATTCTTCCCCCTGAACTTTAATTCCTTCTCCAAATTTCTCCTTGCTTTTCTTTATAGCTTGCTCAATGTACAAATTGAATAACATTGGAGAAAGGCTACAACCCTGTCTTACTCCCTTTCCAAACACTGCATCCCTTTCATGCCCTTCAACTCTGACAACCGCTGTCTGGTTTTTGTACAAGTTGTAAATAACCTTACGCACCCTGTATTTTACTCCTGCTTGCTTCAGAACTTCAAAGAGTACATTCCAATCAACATCGTCAAAAGCCTTCTCCAAATCTACAAAAGCTAGAAATGTAGGTTTGCCTTTTCTTAATCTATCTTCTAGGATAAGCCGTAAAGTGATTATTGCCTCCCGTGTTCCTACATTTCTCCTGAACCCAAACTGATCTTCCCCGAGGTCGGCTTCTACCAGATTTTTCATCCTTATGGATATTTCAGCAGGAAAAATTGTACAGACAGTACACCCTACATATAATATACACTAAATACAGCACTTTAAGCTCAACAACAACATACGATAGACAGACTCCTCTCAAATGTGTTGACCACCGAAAACATAGGGGCCGAGTTTACACAGGTTGCCGCAAGGAGAGCTGTAGCCACTCAATGAAATTCAAGCTCGTTGGTTTAGACAGTTAGTTGTCGTGATGCTACGATTTATCATGTGACGAGGTGCTTCCCTGCGTGGCCGCTAGAGGGAGCAGTAGGCGGGCACCAGTGGCAGGTGGTGGTTTGGCACGGCGCGGTTGCTGGATCGGGGAAGTGGTAGCGGGGGCGTTGGCCGTGCAGGCGCGTCCCGCTTTCCCCGGGCGGCGGCGGATGGTCAACCAGAGCGTACAGCCTGCCTGCTGCTACCGCGGGGCTCGGGTCGCTGCGCCCTGCGCTTTCTCCCATTGTCTGCGCCCGATCGGCCCGCGTCACCGCGCTGCCACTTCAAACGCGCCGACTAGCACGCAATAGGAAGCTCTCGTTTCTCGCTCCGGGTAGCGAGGAAAGCCAGTACTTAGTCTCGTGCTCCCGTATTCTGCAGGAGCTCAAAATGTGTTCAAATGTTCAAATGTTTGTTAAGCTTAAGGGACTTAACTACGGGGTCATCAGTCCCTAAACTTACAAACTACTTATGAACTACCTACAACTAGGGACGGCACAAATATCCATGCCCGAGGGGGGATTCGAACCCCCGACCGTAGTGGTCGTGCAGACCGTGACTGAAGCGCCTCAATCCCCTCGGCCACCGCGGCCGGCGAGCAGGGGCTCATTTCAATAGTCTGTCCCTTCATTGATTTACGGTTTCTTTTGTATCCATTATGCACGTCAATCGAGTACCTTTATGGGTCTCTCAGCCGCTGTGGAGTAGCCGAGCGGTCTAAGGTGCCTCTACATCTACATAGATACTCTGCAAATCACATTCAAGTGCCTGGCAGAGGGTTCATTAACCACTTTCATAACTTTTCTCTACCGTTCCATTCTCTAATAGCGCGCGGGAAGAAAGAACACCTAAATAGTACCGTTTTCGATCTGATTTCTCTTATTTTATCGGGATGGTCATGTCTCCCTAAGTAGGTGGGTGCTAGCAAAATATTTTCACATTCAGAACTAAAAGTCGGTGATTGAAACTTCGCAAACAGATCACGCCGCAATGAATAACGTCTTTCTTTTAATGATTTCCACCCCAATTCGTGCAACATTTCCGTGACGCTTTCCCCCCCCGTGACATGATAAAACGAGCTGCCCTCCTCTGAACCTTCTCAATATCTTCCGTCAGTCCCACCTGGTGAGGGTCCCACAAGGGGCAACAGTACTCCAGGAGAGGACGCACAAGTGTGATGTTGGCAGTCTCTTTGGTGAAGCTGGTGCATCTTCGAAGTGTTCTGCCGATGAAACGTTACCTTTGGTTCGCCTTCCCCACATTATTTTCTGTGTGTTCTCTCCAGTCAAAGTTGTTCGTAATTATAACTCCTAGGTATATGGTAGAATCTACGACGTTAAGGTTTGACTGATTTATCGCGTAATTAAAGTTCAGCGGATTTCTTTTAGTGGTCATGTGTATTACTTCACACTTTTCTTTATTTAGTGTCAATTGCCAATTTTCGCACCATGCAGAAATTTTGTCTAAATCGCTTTGCAGTTGCTTTTGATCCTCAATTGACTTCACTAACCGATAAACGACAGCATCATCCGCGAACAGTCTAAGGGAGCTATTCAGATTGTCTCCTAAATCGTTTATAAACACGAGAAAGAGTAGGGGACCTATAACGGTTCCCTGTGGAACGCCAGATATCACTTCTGTTTTACTGGATGACTTACCGTCAATTACAACGAACTGTGTTCTTTCTGATAGGAAATTATGAATCCTGTCGCACAATTTACATTTTTTATTATTTTACCTTATTCTATTATTTTTCTTTTTTCTTTTTCTTTTTTTTTTTTTTTTTAATTTTATCTAAGAATTCATCCAGTGTGTAGAAGGAGTTGCCATTCAGAAATTCCTTTAATTTCTTTTTAAATACTAGTTGCCTATTTGTCAGACTTTTGATGCTGCTTGGTAAGAGACTGAAGACTTTTGTGGCAGCATTCACCCCTTTCTATGCACAAGTTAGATTTAACCTTGAATAGTGGATGTTGCTATGAACACTGCTATTACTTTTAAAATGGGTCCGATTGTTAATAACAAATAGTATATGTAACGGAGTAGTGAATGGAGGAGTGGAAATCGTCCACCACGTGGTGGGAAAGTGTGCAGTTAGACAGGTTACGTGTTAGGAAACCAGCGTGACTACTTGCACAACGGTAAGCACAGCTGAATGTGGCGATGCGTTCTCTGCTGCAGCTCTGAGAATTAGGCTAGAGCTAGGCAAGGCGAAGAAGCGCGCTGGAACGAAATGTCCGCAATTCACGTCTTCCTTCAACATCTTCGTAACTTCCGCATTTCATTCTGTATCCACGATTATATAAAAACAGTATCATCCGCGTTAAAGGCTTGAATTGTCTCGTTATTAAGTTAATTAAATGTAATTACTGCTAGTAATTATAATGACGCACGTTCCTTTTGTTTTTATTTCAAACGTAAGGCACTTTCTGGTTTTGATGTGTCTTTCAAGCAAAAGATTGCGCTGCTGGTTATACAATCTTATTCTGTCGGTATATTCACCGATATCATACAAAATGAAAATGGTGTTCATGATTTCTTAAAGAAAACGCAGAATACCGTAGGATCATTGAAAATATGGACTAAATCTCATATTTGTACTCAGTGTTTCAATAACACAACGTTTGATAACAGATTCATTACAACGAAATCAAAATAAAAGTCTAGTAAATATCCGCTGTAAGATGTATATTTTGAGAACTGTGAGCACTTCTTCATACTCATGTCTGTCAAGCAATTCTACTGGTAGTTCTTTACTTTCCATATTTTGGAAAGAGGTAGTATTTATCGAAACAAGGAAAGAAGTCCGTAAACATGGATTCTACAATGCATTCCTAAAGATCTATAAGTGCTTGTTCAATAGAAGAGACGTATTCACTGTAGCAAACGAGAACAATTGCTCATATTTTTTACGTATGCATCTTAAAGCTCATATCTTCTATCAAAAAACAATATTATTTTGGTATAACAATAGTTCCCAAAGTAAAATTGTTTTTGAAAACCTTCTTCATTATAAACTGGATTGTAAGCAAAATTCATCATACGCGACATGAAAGTCTGATGAACATTAATTTGCTCTGCTTTTGTTGTGGTTTTCAGTCCTCAGACTAGTTTGATGCAGTTCTCCAAGCTACCCTGTCCTGTGCAAGCCTCTTCATCTGAGAATACGAACGGCAACCTACATACTTTTGAATCTGCTTACCGTACTCGTCCCTCGGTCTCCCTCTACCATTTTTATCTCACACACTTCCTTCTAATGCTAAGTTGACGACTCCTTGATGTCTCAGAATGTGTCCCACCGACCTATACCTACTCTTAGTCAGGATATGCCAGAAACTCCTTTTCTTCCTAATTCGGTTAAGCACCTCCTCATTAGTTACGTTATATACCCATCTAATTTTCATCATTCTTCTGTAGCACCACATTTCGAAAGCTACTATCATCTTTTTGTCTGAATTCCTTGTCGTCTACGTTTCACTTCCATACAGAAAGGACTTCTTAACATTTAAATTAAAATTGGATGCTAACAAGTTTCGCTTCTTTAGAAACGCTTTTCTTCCCATAGACATCTAATCTAATCTTATTCCGTCAGTAATACCTGATTATCTGACATTAAATTCCATTACCCTCGTTTTACTCTTGTTAATGTTCATCTTATATCTTCCTTTCAAGACACTATCCATTCCGTTCAATTGCTCTTCCAGATCCTTTGCAGTCTCTAACAAAATTACTATGTCATCGGCAAACCGAAAACTTTTTATTTCTTCTCCCTAAACTTTAATTTCCTCTCCAAATTTCTCCTTCCATTCCTTCATTGCCTGCTCAATGTACAGATTGAACAACATTGGGGAAAGGCTACAACCCTGTCTTACTCCCTTCCCAACCTCTGCGTCCCTTTCTTGCCCTTCGACTCTAATAATCGCTGTCTGGTTTTTGTATAGGCTGAATATAACTCTTCGCTCCCTGATACCTTCAAAATTTGGAAGAGTGTATTCCAGTCGACATTGTCAAAAGCTTTCTCCAAATCGACAAACACTAAAACGTAGGTTTCCCTTTCCTTAGCCTAAGATAAGTCGTAATGTATTGCCTCTCGTGTTTCTACATTTCTCCTAAATCCAAACCGATCTTCCTCGCGATTGGATTCCACAAGTTTCCCCATCTTTTGCGGTCTCTGACAGAATTACTATGTCATCGGTAAACCGCAATGTTTTTATTTCTTCTCCCTGCACTTTAATGCCCTCTCCAAATTTCTCCTTGCATTCCTTCACTGCTTGCTCAATGTACAGATTGAACAACATTGGGGAAAGGCTTCAACCCTGTCTTACTCCCTTCCCAACGTCTACGTCCCTTTCTTGCCCTTCGACTTTCTTGCCCTTCGACTGCTCTCTGGTTTTTGTATAGGTTGAATATAACTTTTCGCTCCCTATGTTTTACCCCTGCTACTTACAGAATTTGAAAGAACGTATTCCAGTCGACATTGCCAAAAGCTTTCTCCAAACCTACAAATTCTAAAAATGTAGGTTTGTTTTTCCTTAGCGTATCTTCTAAAAAAACTCGTAATGTGAGTATTGCCTCCCGTGTTCTACATTTCTCCTAAATCCAAACTGATCTTCCCCGAGGTCGGATACCAAAAGTTTTTCAATTTTTCTGTAAATAATTCGTGTTAGTACTTTGCAACCATGACTTATTAGACTGTTAGTTCTGTAATTTTCACACTTGTCTGCAATTGCTTTCTTTGGGATTGGAATTATAATATTCTTCTTGAAGTCTGAGGGTATTTCTCCTGCTCACACATCTTGTATACCAGGTGGAACAATTTTTTCATGACTGGCTCTCCTACCGATAACAGCAGTTCAGACGGAATATGATCTACTCCAAGGGCCTTGTTATGACTGAAATCCTTCAGCGCACTGTCAAATTCTTCTCGCAGGATGAAATCTCCTATCTCATCTTCCTCCACTTCGTCTTCCATTTCTGGAATACCGCATTCAAGTTTATTTCCTTTGTATAGGCCATCTATATAATACTTGCACATTTCAGTTTTCTCCTCATGCTTAGTACTGGTTTCCCGTCTGAGTTCTTAATATTCACACAGCTGCTTTTCTTTTCTCCAAATATCTCTTTTATTTTCCTGTAAGTGGTATCTGTCTTTCCCCTAGTTATGCATTCTTCTACGGTTCTACATTTGTCCTCTAGCCAATCCTGCTTAGCCACCCTGCACTTTCTGACAATCTCAATTTTCAGACGTTTGTACTTCCTTTTGCCTGCTTCACTGATTTTTATATGTTCGCCGGCCGCGGCGGCCGAGGGGACTGAGGCGCTCCAGTCACGGTCCGCACGGCCACTACGGTCGGGAGTTCGAATCCCCCCTCGGGCATGGATATTTGCGCCGTCCTTAGTATAAGGTAGTTGATAAGTAGTTTGTAAGTTTAGGGACTGATGACCCCGTAGTTAAGTCCCATAAGGTTAACAAACATTTGAACATTTTCATAGGTTCACCTCTCGTCAGTTAAGTTCAGTATATCCTGTGTTATCCAAGGATTTCTATTAGGGCTTGTCGTTCGTTCTGCCCATACGATCCTCTGCGGCCTTCACTGCCCTATCTCTCAGAGCTACCCATTCTTCTTCTACTGTATTACATTCCCCCGTTGCAGCTAAAGCTTGCCTAATGCTCCCGCTGAAACTCTCAACCACCTCTGGTTCCTTCAGTTTGGCAAGTTCCATCTACTAACTTTTTTACCTACCTGCAAACTTTTTATTTGCAGTTCATAACCAATAACTTATGGTCAGAGTCTATATGTGCCCCAGGATATGTCTTACAGTTTAAAACCTGGTTCTTAAATCTATTCCTTACTTTTATAAAGTCAGTCTGATACCTTCCAGTGTCTCCTGGACTCTTCCACGTATACAGCCTTATTTCATGATGATTAAACCAAGTGTTTTTCAAACAACTTACGGGTATGCTGCCGGGTGACGTCGTCGACAACCGCCGATATTTCGGCCATTCTCAAGGCACAACTGCAATTAAGGAAGCAATCTGCAAGCGTATTTAATACCTCGGTTTGCAAAGGGTAAACAAGGGAGATAACACACACAGTACAAGTCCCTGCAGAGTCAACACAACCGAAGATGACCAAACATCAAAAATATCGATATTGAATTAATCAACAGATGAGGCAGCATTAATTTTGTCCCTCTGTTTTTTGACGAGAGACAGTGCCGGATTCCAAGCAGAATTTAAACAAAAACCACCATCTCTGTTTATAAGGTCGCTTGCTAGTTTAATTTCAACAGCTTCCTTAATAACACCATCCCAATAGGCGGAGGTGCATGTCAGAATCTCCGTGTTGTTGTATTCCATAGGATGACCGGTGCCAAAACAGTGTTCTGCAACAGCGGATTTGTTTGGCTGTTGTAAGCGCGTGTAACGTTTTCGTTCAATACACCGGTCTTCCACAGTCCTGATTGTCTGACCAATATATGACATGTCACAACTGCAAGGAATACGATATACACCAGCCTTAAGCAAACCAAGATCATGCTTTTCGGACCCCAACAGGGCCTTTATCTTAGTGTGAGTAGGCTTTCTAAAACAGAATGTCCCAATATACCGTCAACCTTCTTTCTGACCAACACATCAAAGAAAGGAAGACAGCCATTCTTTTCCACCTCCATAGTGAACTGAATATTCCTTTCCTTGATATGTTGGTCAGAAGGGAGGTTGATGATACATTGGGACTTTCTGTTTATAGGAAGCCTACTCACACTGATTTGTATCTGCTAGCTGACAGTTGTCACCATCCAGCTCAGCGTGAAGGAGTACTTCGTACCTTGGTTCACAGGGCACATGTCATTTCAGACACTGAAAGTTTGTCTGCTGAGTTGTCCCATCTCGAGGAGACCTTTCGTCATAACGAGACAGATAAAACGTGCATTGCGCTATCAGCCTTCTGTGCAACGGGTGAGTGACGATAGTAATGAAGTTGCATCTAAATCTATGGCCTTTTTGCCTCACGTAGGAAGCATTTCCAACTAGATTGGTCGTATTTTGCGGAAATATGATGTGAAACGTGTTTTTGACCACCTTCTAAGATAAAGGCCCTATTGGGGTCCGTAAAGGATGATCTTGGGTTGCGTAAGGCAGGTGTATATCGTATTCCTTACAGTTGTGGCATATCATATATTGGTCAGACAATCAGGACTGTGGAAGACCGGTGTATTGAACATAAACGTTACACGCGCTTACAACAGCCGAACAAATCCGCTGTTGCAGAACACTGTCTTGGCACCGGTCATCCTATGGAATACAACAACACGGAGATTCTGGCATGCACTTCCGCCTATTGGGATGGTGTTATTAAGGAAGCTGTTGAAATTAAACTAGCAAGCGACCTTATAAACAGAGATGGTGGTTTTTGTTTAAATTCTGCTTGGAATCCGGCACTGTCTCTCGTCAAAAAACAGAGGGACAAAATTAATGCTGCCTCACCTGTTGATTAAGTCACTATCGATATTTTTGATGTTTGGTCATCTTTGGTTGTGTTGACTCTGCAGGGACTTATACTCTGTGTGTTATCTTCCTTGTTTACCCTTTGCAAACCGAGGTATTAAATACGCTTGCACATTGCTTCCTTAAGTGCAGCTGTGCCTTAAGAATGGCAGGGGGTCCTCCTGCCGAAATATCGGCGGTTGTCGACGACGTCACCCAGCAGCATACCCGGCATGCGTTACCACCAACTGATTTTGTATTTATAACCCTGTACTTACCAGAAATCCTGTTCATCCTGCCAGAGAACTTCACTAATCCCTACCACATCTAACTTTAACCTATCTATTTCTCTTTTCAATTATCCTAACTTACCTACGCGATTAAGGGATAGAACATTCCACGCTCCGACCCGTAGAATGTCTGGTTTGTTTTTCTTGATGAAGATATCCTCCTGAGTAGTCCCCGCCTGGAGATCCAAATGGGGGGACTATTTTACCCACAGAATAATTTGCCCAAGAAGATGCCATCATCATATAGTAGAGCCGCATGTTCTCGGGCAAAGTAACGGCTGTATTTTCCCCTTGCTTTCAGCCGTTTACAGAACTGCATGGCAAAGCCATCTTAGCTTATATTACAAAGTCAGCTCAGTGAATTATCCTGTAACTACTGAAAAGGTTGCTGCCCCTCTTCGGGAACCACACTTTTGTCTGGCCTCTCCACAGATACCCAAATGTTCAAATGTTTGTCAAGCTTATGGGACTTAACTACGGGGTCATCAGTCCCTAAACTTACAAACTACTTATGAACTACCTTATACTAAAGACGGCACAAATATCCATGCCCGAGGGGGGATTCGAACCCCGACCGTAGTGGCCGTGCAGACCGTGACTGAAGCGCCTCAGTCTCCTCGGCCACCGCGGCCGGCTACGATACCCCTCCGCTGTGGTTGCACCTACGGTACGGCTACCTGTATCGTTGAGGCACGCAAGCCATCTACTTCGTCAATGACTGTGGTTCATGGGGGTGGAAAGTGCTCTAAAGAAAAAAAAAAAGAGTGTGTGAGAGAGAGACAGTATGCCTGTCTTTATATAAAACATATTTGTAGCCAAAAAGTGAGTAGAAACTCCAACATTGCAAAACTATTGTGCTCGTCTCACTAAAATAAAGACACGTTAGAAACTAAACACTTAGTTAAGAATGTCCTAATAAGGAATACCATTGACCTCCAACGCTCGGAATCGTACAAAACCATGCTAAGAATAACACTCGATCACTACAATTTAATCTTATATTTTATAAAATAGTTTGTATGTGTATATGTATGTATGTATGTATGTGTGTTCCACATCTCCTCCTAAACTACTGCACCGATTTCAACCAAACTTGCTACACATGTTCCTTAATATCAGGCAACAATCACTGTCGGGGTAAGAATCACCTACGACAAATACGTAAGGAGATATGACGTCATAAACAATGAGATGCGCGGAACACTGCTGCGTCAAACGACAATGCTGCACATTTTCTCCGATTTCACCCAAATGTGGTACACATATTTCGTACGTGACGTAACAACTCCTGTAGGAGTACGAACAACGTACGACATATGGTTCAGGAGATATAATGTCATGAAGAATAGGAATCGCAAAAAACTGCTGCAAAATGCGACGAGGACTTATAAATACACCATATTAGAATGACAGTACTTGGCGACTTGCAACAAACTTTAAACATAGTTTCAAAACTTTATTAAACTTTTCTCCAGACAACCACATCGAAATAATGAAAGAAAAAGTTTCTCGCTTACTAATTTTCCGCTGTTCATGGAACAAAACTATGGCATTCAGTATAACGTTACAATTTCTAATTTCTACACTACCAGTTGTACTCGCAAAGCAGAATACACACTTAAAGCTGAATGTACGTTCGAAATTGTATCACAGTACTACACGTAGTTCGTGAGATATGAGGACGTAAAGAGTAACGTTCATGGAAAACCGCCCCATCAAGCATCACGTTTTAATTTATTACTTCTTTACTACTAAACATATTCGCAACAGATTTTACCAACATACAGCACTTGTACAAATCAATATATCCCTGCAAAATTTTACAATTGTATATCTATACTAATAATAAATCTGTAAATGCAGGCCTGTCGCTGTTCGCTTCAATCTTCAAAACTACTGGACAAATTTTCATGCGGTTTTCACAGGAAACATGAGCGAAGATTGGTTCAAGATCTAGGGATGATTTCATCAATATAGAATCACGAAGTGTTTTCATACACCGTCTTGTAGCATGCTCATCTATTGGAAAGCATTTCTGCAAAACTACTTCACGAATTCTCATCGGATTTTCACAGGTAACTTCAGCGTACTTTGGAACAACATATAGACTTAGTTTCATAAAAATCGAATCGCGGAAAGAAGAACATAACAATTTAACATTTTTCCACCGTCATGTCTATCTTCCTCTTTCATCTCCAAAACTAATAGACGAATTTCCAGCGGTTTTTCACAGGAAACGTGAGAGTATCTTGTGGTTACAGAAACGCTTCATTTCACAAAATCGGATCAGAAGACGTAAGCTATCACAATTAAAAATTTCTCTGAAAACAATCGTATGTGTCTATTTGTAGAGAGAATCTCCAAAAGCACTAAATAAACAATCATGGAGGTACCACAGATAGACTATCCTGGGGCAACATAGGCTTTATTTCATGAAACTCAGATCAGGAAAGTAAAATATATATTGAAGTTTTAGGTGTATTTCATACTTGAAAAGGACGGCGTAATGCAACGATCGGATTATTACCCTTTGAAAATACTACTTACTTTGTGACTTTTCAAATTTACCATATTTTTGAAAAATCCTTTTCTTGGTTGCTATTTTCTACTAAATATGATTCAATGCAATGAATGTAAAACTGATACAATCCTCGCCGTGTTTAATCCATATATTTACATATTGATATCACAGTCTAACTTATATGTCCAACTGCTATGGAAGTTTAAGTCTCACGCTTAGAGCAACAATAGCGCATCTAACGGAAAGAGAGCCAACCGTAAGAATAATAAAATTTTAGTAATATTTCAATTTCATGAAGGAAATACTTAATATATTTCAGCTTTACATGCCTCAGCCCATTGTCCATAGATATGAATGATCATGAAATAAATGTTTTAAATGGCAAATATAACTGATGTATGATGTAAGCTACGTCATATTCATGAAGATATGCCTAGTTCTAAGACGTTTCGCAAACGTATTAAAAAATTCTCACTCATTTTCACAGGAAATTGGAGCTAATATTGGGGCAATTTATAGGCTAGATTTCATCAAAATCAGATCACGGAAAAAAGATACATCGCAATCTCAAGTGTTTTCAGTAACTGTCTGTTCATGTATTAGAAATACCTAATCTCCATAACTACGTCACGGATTTGCATGGAACAACTTCGTTTCATAAAAGTGGCATCAGGGAAATTGTTTTAGTTGTAGGTTTTGCTTGAAGTATGGATTGCGTAGTACAGCAAACAAGCTATAGCGGCGCTGTAGTGCACCAAAGAACTAGTAAACACCACTGCTGCATAATAAGTATGGGGTAGTACGACGAGGAAACGAACGTCTGTGACAGAATTAAGCAATATTATGTCTACAAATACCAGCAAACATTGAACATAGTGTTTGTTACTGATTTCGTTTTGTGTATTAAATACGACATTTCTTTGCTTATTTTGCCGACCGCGGTGGCCGAGGGGACAGGCGCTTCAGTCACGGTCTGCACGACCACTACGGTCGGGGGTTCGAATCCCCCCTCGGGCATGGATATTTGTGCCGTCCTTAGGATAAGCTAGTTGATAAGTAGTTTGTAAGTTTAGGGACTGATAACCCCGTAGTTAAGTCCCGTAAGCTTAACAAACATTTGAACATTTTTGCTTATTTTGGCACGTTTCACTTTTTGTATCAAAAACTTTATGAATATACATCGTTTCGGACAATGACTTCTAATTACATTCGACATCTTTATGAAGATACATCGTTTTGGACAATGACTTACATTTGCTATCTTGGCTAGGACAACTGAGTTTATTGACAGAGCGATCGAACAAGAATTCTGTTTTACTGACTGAGGTCCGGAACCCTAAAAAGCCATGATACACACAGGCTCTCCTTTAACAACCATAGCAGCCCTTAATATTTTTTAGTTCACCAGTATTTATTAGATATTACTATCTAATCTTCACCTGTACACGTGAAGTCTATTTTTATTTCAAATATAGGTCGTAAATAGCGGTGTCTAGACTTGACCTGTATTGGCATACATCTGAAAAAATTAGGATAGTTGGTATCGGGAACTAAAGTATCCGTATTTACGCATTTAGTGGGTGTCGATATCTACATATGCCCTATAAAATTAGGTCTAGTTACCAGCACCAAATTCTCGCACTTTTGTTTCACTTATATATGCCGCTCACAATGATGCCCAGATCAGTTAAATTTTACTTACAGACGTGGCAACGAAAGTTGTTTGTGTTGGCAATCATGTGACTTCCCCATTAGATAATCGCGCACAATTGAAATATGTTGTTAGGAAATCGTCATTTTACGAGTACAGATGCTTATTTTATGATGATAACAATGATGTGTAAATAAATGTATTGTTTACAAAAAATCAGACTCACAGTATACAAACGGCCATATCGTAATTGGAATTAAAAAGAAAAGTTCAATTTTTCTAATGAAATTATTATACAAGGACTAAACGAAAAAAAAGGTATAAATCGATATTTTAGCAAATATGAACATTAAAAATCAGTAGCACTACATATAAAAAATATCAAAATACACGTAACATAGCCATAAAACAATTTACGCTCATTTAACAAAGGAAAAATTTAATACATTCCATGCGTTTAAAAATCATTAATTACATATTTTAACTTGTAAGAAATCATATATTAAAACGGGGCTTTTATTATAAAAAATTCACGAAATAGTGACATGCACGTACATTGTCATGTAAGTATTATCTATGGAACAGATTTATCAGCGAAAATATAAATAGAAACGTTGATGGAAATAATGACGTAATAAGTGACGTCCTTGGTCAAAGCCGACGGGTGGTATCGGAGACTAGACTTGACCCGCGAAAGGCGCCTGGACGAACGCCTGGGCCGTCAACTCTGGGACTGGCCGCTACCACCGGCCCTGGCGCTGCTGGTCTTGTGGTGCAGCTGGAGTGCTGCGCGCCGCGTGGTCTGCATAAGTCTGTTCGGAGGCCTCTGTAAAACACACACATCCACCACTCTCTTATACTGCTGTTAAGGCACAAGGGTAGATGTGTCCGACTCCGGCCTTCCATGTCGTACATAGCACTGAAACCATAAGTTTCTCGCGAATGGGAATGCTTACGGGAAACTACAAATTGATAAGCTTATACACTTGTAGGAAAAAAAGGAGATATTACAAACTAATATTCGAAATGTGAAAAAGTAAAACAGTACATTAGTTACACATTGTCCGACCAACCGTTAACCTAGTTCCCCGTGCGTCTCTGTCTGTCCCGGTGTGGCCGCGCCTCCAGGCAGCAGTGGGCGGTCCAGACGGCAGCCGAGACCACCCCTATGACGTCACGCAGACACCCGACGCCTGTTGGACGCGACTGGCTGATGTGCACAAGTAGCCGAGCTCAAACTCGGAGATGAGTTCTCTTCGTGTTAAAAATGCTTAAATAAACCGGCATACAAATCCACAGCAGCCGTCCAGGCTACTGCGGACAGTGGCGAGGTCGGCGGGAGCGCACAACAGCTGTGGGCCCACAGCCCGCACCTCGCCACCGGGTTTTCTTCTGAAGAAGTCGCCGGGCACCGCGACGCTCCTACTTTTATAGCCGATCGACAATGGAAGGTGCCGTTTCCTCGGAAACCTCTCCTCACGTCGTCCTTCCACCCATTGTTTCCAACAATTCCATCCAGAAATGTCACTGTAGCTCAATTATCCACGATCTTCTGTGCTTAAAATATTATGCTCAACTTCTATCATCCTTAATTCACATCATCTTAAATCTGTAAATGTAGGCCTATCGCTGTTCACTCCAATCTTCAAAACTACTGGACGAATCCTCCTCATGCGGTTTTCACAGGAAACACGAGAAAAGTTTGGGTCAACATATAGGCAGAATTTTAACAAAATCGGTTCACGAAATAAAAAAGGAAGAAAGAAACTACTGACACATTTTCATGCGGTTCTGACAGGAAACTTGAGCTAAGATTAAGGCAACATATAGTCATGATTTCACCAAAATCAGATCACGGAAAAAGATACATCGCAATGTGTTCTCAGTAACGGTTTGTCTGTTCGTCTATTAGAAATCCCTAATCTTCTAAATTACTTCACGATTATATGTAGGGTAAGGTGGTACAAATTCGATATAGGTACAATTCCGATCAACATAAGGTTTCGCGCCATTTGTCAGTCTCGTAGTGTTGGTAGCACTTGCCTTTGTGTGGCGTCGTAGTGTAGCAGGTTTCTACAGCTCCTCCTGTGTTTTCCAAGAATACACCACTTTGTACTACGGAGATATAAATTTTTCCTGTTTAGAGGTAAGTGACGCTACTTACTCTAACCCGCTCTTATAAATTTTCTAGTTTCCACGCGCTTGCAAATTCTACATTAGTGAGGTTAGAAACTTTATTTCCATTCGGGCGTGTTCTGAGGCACCTACAGAGAAAGCCTCTGTGACATGTGCTGCCATTTCTTGGCAGAATTCATTACTATTTGCTCGTGAATTCACTCACGCCAGTAGTACATTTTCGATCAGAAAAATGGTACAATTTCGATACCCTAGTACAATTTCGATCAATGCAGTTTTTCAGTTAATCTGAAAACTCGTCTCCTAGCAGCTCCAAGCGAAAAATAGTGAGGTGACTGGTCCATACTACAGTGATGAATCTCAGTTTCTGGCCGATCCTGCACATCTCAAAAGTGTGTTCATGGCAAAACCCAGAATCCAAATGAGTCTCTAAATTCACTCATACGGAAACGATGTCCTAAAACCACATTTGTATCTGTTACAGTTGTCAGAATTGCAGATTAAGATGAAGTTCTTATATTTAATAATGGGCACGTCGGCAGGTTGAAGTTATTAGAAAGACTGGACTTCAAGATAGGAAATTTCACTCAAGACATCCTGAGAAAAATAGATTTACAGCGCATGTCTGCAGCTGAAAAGTCTATTGAAGACCTGGTAAAGGAAAAAAGACAGACAACAAGAATCCAAAAGACGATCCAGGGTACACATGTGGTGCCTTCTGAAGAAGTAACATAAGGGAAAAATTTAGGTTGTACGTTAAATTGTGTTTCCTGAAAATTTTGTGTTTTTAAGTTTATGTACCTTTTTCTCAGATTGTATGAATGCTAGAATTATCAAATTTTGCACACATATTTCTGTAAACCTAATAAAAGTTGTATCAAGAGCAAATTTTGAAATTCTGATTGCAGGCTGAGATATGTGGCAAAGTGCTTGTAATTTTGCACAAATTTAAAATTGTACTTGTGAGATTACAATTTTAAAAAAATATGAAAATTGTCCTATTTGACCTATTCCAAACACGTTTTGAGAGAAGCTTACAACATATAAAGAGATGAAACAGAGAAATTTTTGTAGAAATCTCTTGAATACTTTCTGAGAAAAAGGGACATGCATTATTTATTGAAAATAAAAATTGAAATTTAATTAAATAAACAAGAGTTGAATGTATATAATCAAAGGATTTTATATGTAGATGTGTTACCTTCATGTTATGCGTGGTACAAAATTTCATTGCCATATCTCCAAAACTGTGAATTTGGTGGAATTTTTGAAATGGTGTATGTTTTTCATCAACGTCCCCACTAAAGTCGAATGCCACGATGGCTAGTTGGAAAAGGCCACGACTGATTTCTGGCTCCAGACTCCAGCACCCCTCGTCCGTTCCCAGCTTGTGTGCCACCTGTACCTCCTTCATCGACTGAGTCCTCCGCTGCGAGGCGTGACAGCCAGTGTCTGTAGGTGCAGTTCCTAACGAGAGAGTACGCGCTACGCTGCCCTGGGCCAACGCCACCTAGATACGAGGCCTGTGCGCTGCCTGCCAAGAGTAGTCATAACATAAGCAAACTATTTGTCTTATGTAGCGTTGTGACGAGTTTTGGAATACGTACATGATGCACAGTGTGTTTCAGAATGTTTTTCGTGATATGTGTGTGATTCTCCGTGCATAATTTTGCTGGTATGTGACAAAATGCGTAATATCAATCGTCCGAGTCCAATATCGGTAAGATATCTCACTAATAGTTCATAAGTATCTTAACTCAAAGAAATTTGTCTGTGAATCACATAACTAACATTAAGAACATTCTGAAACACACTGTGCAACGTGTACGTATTCCCAAACTCAGCACAACGCTACATAAGACAAATAGTCTGCTTTTGTTATGGCTACTCTTGGCAGGCAGCACACAGGTCTTGTATCTGGGTGGCGTTGCCTGGGCTGAGCGAGCCGTCTCGCTCCGGCTCCGACTGCGCATGCGTGTAGCCGCTTCCGGCCTTCTGCCTTCTGAACGTTGGGCTCCACAGCGTCCGTGCTACACATCTCTGAGCGAGCGAGTGTCTTGCTTTTAAAAATGTTCCATAGCAATTCAGTGAAACAATGGATTCTACAATTTAGATCAGTAGGTCGCTGTCGATGAAATGAATCCAACACCTGCCTCGATTTAACATGTCACAGACTGTAGTTATCTGCATTATAAGAAAGACACATACTCTTGAATTTTATATTCAGTATGGCCAAGCAGGCAGTTTCAAGCAAACTCTACTACAAGTGCAAAATTGCATCAATTAGTGCTTAATATAAAATTCAACAGAATGTCTTTCTTATAATGTTGTACCAAATTACAAGCAGTCAAGGACGGCTTACGCAGAAAATATAGGAAAACTAAACAACGACAACACGTAAAACCAAGGTGTAAAAAGGAATTGTAGCGAAACTTGTTTGGGCAGGAAAAGAAAAACCACTGTTTTGCTCAAAACAGATCGTTATAAAGAGAAAAAAAAAAATTGTTAAGCTCACACGGATCATGAGAGTTTCACCGTCGAAATGATTATTTTAAATACATACTAGTCATTTCCAAGCAAGCTTTAAAACAAATTCGGAAACGCTACAGCATAATTACATGAAACTATACTCAATGTAAAATTCAACAGAATGTGTCTTTCTTATAATTTAGTACGTAACTACAAACTATCAAGGAGGACCTACACGGAATGTGTAGGAAAACTGAAATACTACAACGTGTAAAAACGTGGAATTAAAAGTCCTACTCATGATAGTACAACTCTAGGGAAACATGTTTGAGTGTAAAATGAAGGCAGAACCTTATAGAGAAAAAAACGAAATATTTCTTAAGGAAACATGTATCAAAAGAAGTTCGACATAAATTACATTACTGTGATTTCAACAACACAGATAACACTGCGATTTTATTCTGCATCTTACTGTTGATATGGAAACTAAGCAATGTATTCAGTTAAGACTTCAGAGGCGAGACGCTGTGGTCCATATACAGGACTAGTAACCCATATTTCACAGGTGAACTTAGAATGTGTGTTAGAGGCTACCTGTGGTTTCTCTGTTCTGTTGATACACATGAATGGCGCGTAGTAAATATGACTCCATATCTATATAAAACGATATTTATATGTGAACGATGATGATTTGTAGCAGTTATGACCTTAAGACCCCAACTAGGGGTCACGACTGCAATAAGTAACGAATATGTCATGAAAAATATTTCATTACTTTTGATTAACTGAAAACGTAATAAAATTTATGTCTGGTACAACTTATTGGCACAAGGACAGTCGGAGGACGTTTATCAGATAGTCATGACTTAAGCTCGCACTTAATTGTGACTTATTTGAGTTCATTATTGAAAAAATCTTTCACACAAAAGTTAAGCCAAACATCAGCAGTATCATAGTAAAGAAGTGGCAGCTTCTCCAGATAATCCTTCCAAGAACTCCGGAATAGTTTTAACGTAATAGAATTTGTCTCTGAATCGGGACTTTCACTGCATATCTGTCAGTTCCAACTACAAATGGACAGGGGCCTTTCAATTGATATAAAAAAAGGTCTTGAAAAAAAAATCTCTGAAACAGATACCAAATGACAATAACTTGAAAACGATTTGAAAATATTTCCCATATTTTATTATAATAAAACACAGTCTTGGTTGCACTGATTTATTTTCTTTAACGCTTTTTGCCTTTTTTGGGTCATCATCAGAATCTGGAAAATAATTTTTCGGAAACTTTACAGACCTAGTCTTACCATGAACAGTGATAATAAGAAATAGATTACTACAGATTCTGCTGATGCCCCAAAAAGGCGAAACGCATTAAATAAATCATTGCAACCAAGACTGTGTTTTTTTATATATTTTATTATTTTTTATGTTTTTTTTATTAGAAGTCATATTTTATTGGTTGCTGTACCAGACGGTCTGATGGAGTGGAAGATATTTTCCTTAATTTCCTCCAAAACTGAAATTAATGTTACAAAATTTTCATTTTCTTTAACACGAGAAAAATTAGGGAAATGGTTACTGGCCGTTGGGAAAATGTTGCACCATGGGCTGAAAGAACGGAGCCGCATCGCACTGCAACATGAAACGTCGGGACTGATGACCTGGATGTTTACTCGCCTCAAAATCGAACAACAACAACATGAAACGTCGCGCCGTAACCAGTACTTCCGAGAAGTGCCGAGCAAAGATGAGAGTGAGTTTCACCTGACCCGCCTGTGACCCACTGCAGCGGCGGAGCGGCCGACCGCATTGAGGCGCTATGCTGCGATGCGCGAGGCCGTTCCCCGTAGGGGATTCGATTCGCCCCTCGGGCATGGATGTTTGTGTCGTCTTTAATATGAGGTAGTTCTTACGTAGTCAAGTCTCTTAAGCTTAACAAACATTCGAACACTCCCAAATAGAACGAGGAAAGAAAGAATGCCTGTATGCCTCCGTACGAGCCCTAATTTCTCTTATCTTTGTGATCATTACGCGAAATTTAAGTAGGCGGCAGCAAGATCGTACTAAGCTTCAAATTCCGTCCCTCTAAATCTCCTCAACAGAAATTCACGAAAAGAACGTTGTCTTTCCCCCAGCGATCCCCATTTGAGTTCCCGGAACATTCCCGTGACTCTCGCTCATCAGTCGAACCTACCAGTAACAAACCTAGCTGCTCGCCTCTGAACTGCTACTATGTCTTCCTTTAAACTGGTCTGCTGCGGGTCCCAAACACTTGAGAAATAAGACAAGCGTTTTATATGTGGTCTCCTTTACAGATGAAGTACATCTCCCAATAAACCGAAGTCGGCTGTCCGCCTTACTCACAACTATCCTTAGATGTTCGTTCAATTTCATATCGCTCTGCAATGTTACACATTGATATTTGAACGACGCGACTGCATCAAGAAGCTCATTACTAATGGTGTATTCGAACATTATGGGATTGTTTTTCCTACTCATGCGTATCACCTTACATTTTTCTACATTGAGAGCTAGCTGCCATTCTTCGCACCAACTATAAGTCATCCTGTATGCTATTACAATCAGTTAAAGACGACACCCTCCCATACACCACAGCATCATCAGCAAATAGCCGCAAATTACAAGTTAATCTGTCCATCAGATCATTTATATAGATAGAAAATAATAGCGGTCCTATCACACTTATCTGGGGCACACCCGACGATACAGTTGTCTCTGATGAACACTCGCCAATCAAGATGAATTCTGCAAACACTCAAAACTGTTCAAATGTTTGTTAAGCTTATGGGACTTAATTGCGGGGTCATCAGTCCCTAAACTTACAAACTACTTATGAACTACTTACGAACTAGGGCGGCACAAATATCCATGCCCGAGGGGGGATTCGAACCCCCGACCGTAGTGGCCGTGCTGACCGTGACTGGAGCGCCTCAGTCCCCTCGGCCACCGCGGCCGGCGATTAATAACACTCAAGGCACTGGATCTGCCTTCAAGAAGAATCAGCAGGACGACCAAGAAGTGCGCGTTCTCCAGCCAAAATTGATGTAGTACGCGAGTTTGTCTAACGGAGCCCACGGTGTTTAATTCGTACGCAAGCAGCAGTGGTTTGAATGTCCCGCAAAAGTGGTTGCAGGCCGCGGCGGAGTGGCCGAGCGCATTGACGCGCTATGCTCTGATGGGCGAGACCGTTCCCCGTTGGGGGTTCGAATCCTCCGTCGGGCATGGATGTTTGTGCTGTCTTTGGTATAAGTTAGTTTATACGCAGTTTGTAAGTTTAGGGACTGATGACCCCGCAATTAAGTCCCATAAGCTTAACAAACATTTGAACAGTTTTGAGTGTTTGCAGAATTCTTCTCGATTTAAAATTTCAGTCGTGCAAACTACAGTTGATGCAACAATAGAAGGACAACGATTACCGGTTACGATTGTAATTCTGTCAACAATTGACAACAAGAATAAACTACGATGATGATTTTCTAAACATGTTGTGGATGCCAGATGAGGCACATTTTCATCTCGTAGGTTGTGTAAATGAACAGAAGTACCGTTGCTGAGCAAACAGAAGTCGTAATTACGTTCATGAGCGCCCTCTACACGTTACTAAAGTGACAGTGCGGTATGGCATTAGAGACCTTGGATTATCGGACCATAGTTTTTTTTTCCCAACTGAACAGGGAAACACAACTGTCAATGGCAATAATTACGTAGAGATGTTACGAACTTTCGTTGCACCTACATTGAACAACTTTCCAAGCGTTCAAAAAGCCTGGTTTCAACAGGACGGAACATCACACAGTGCACCGCAATCAATGCCATGTGTGTCGCAGAATTGTTCGTTAACAGCGTGATCTCACGATTTGGTAACATTCCCCGGACCCCGAGGTCACCAGATTTATCCGTTTGTGATTTTTTAGATGTGGGGCTACCTCAAGAACAAAGTTTATACGACTCGAACAAGAACCCTGGATGGTTGAAAACAGAGAATTCGGGATTAAATGGACAGTATCCCAGCTGAGATGTTGCAGCGGTCAGTGAGGAATCTCTACAGCAGATTTCACGATTGAATTCGTACAGGAGGACGCCATCTAAAAGACATAATGAACATAAAAAATGGTTAACGACATCAATGTTTCGTAAATGGAAAAGTTATAAGATATCACTATTATTATGAATTAACCCTTTATGGCCTGAATTTTTATCTTTTCGCTTTGATTTTAAAAATTTTCTGTGGCATTCTAGTTGTTGGAAAATTAATTTAGTATAAACAAAAACCAAATAAATGATATTATATATACCTGACGAGACTTACAAGTAGCAAATTATATTTACACATTTATTCTGAAGATTTATAACTTATTCCCCTCCTGACCAATCGTTATCATAAATAGACTTACCGAGTAACAGAAAAAAAAAAAATCGCTTCCCCACAGGAAATGCACACAATACAAACTGAACAGTCACCCGCATACAATTAAATATCCCAATTTTTACGAGCTGAAATTCATATTGCCTTGGTGTCACAGGTATCACATCAATGAAAGAACTGCGATGCATTGACGATGTACCAAAATGAGAATAAGTGGCACGCTACATTTCCGCGGCAACTCAAATGACAAAGAATGTTTTACACTCATTTCTATGAAGTGGGACTTTGAAGTCCCGTCAGATCATAAATGGTTAAATTTCTTTCCTTCATCACGTTTAGTTTTATTAAATTTGTGGAAATGTTCCCGTTTTTCTAAGTCACAATATACGAGGGTAAGTCAGTAAATAAGTCGCAAACGTAGGTAGACACGTTAGAACTGCGCTCTGTGTAGGGGTATTTCTCTACCACTACGACACATTCGTCTTGTGAGTTTGTAACGTTTCTGCTATGTTGCACACTCCTAAAAATCAGTTGCCAACATTATAAAAACGAAATATCTGTCACCTAAAATAAAACTTCACTACCAGACATGTAAAATATTACAATTTCGCCTTCAGTTTGAAATTCTATTAACACTATTAGTAAAATACCCTTAAGAAATAGTACATTGATTTAAATATAACTTTGGCTCTCCTTTTACGTAATTTTTAGTTTTAATACTTTCGTAAATAATAGCTGCAAACACTAAACATGCATTACACTTAGTTCCGGAAATTGCTGAATCTATATAGATACTAATTTGTATAAAAACAACAATACTACATGTTATAACTATTGCACAACATGATTTATATATACCTTTTGTTTAAATAAATTAGGGCAGACCATGTTTTATATATCAGTGGATCCTAAATTGAATACTGATAATTTTTCATGCACTGAAATTAATAATCCGTTTGGTACTAAGAAACTATCTTAGAAATTAACAAAACTACGACAACCATATACAAATCCGTATTAATAAAAAATTATACTGCAAACTGAAGTACATTGAAATTCCATGTCACAATAATAGCACGCCTACACAATATCGGCAAAACAAATATGTGTGCACTTCGAAAACACAAATAATGTATATAATTTGAGCACTGTAAACACTAGTCAAAGGATAACTTTAAATTTGTGTACCACATTAAATACAAATTTCATGAAACACGTACATACATTGAGATAAATAGTCAAAGCTTAAATGTAATGTTTTAATTTCTGTATTTTGGCATATTTAATGTAAAAGAATATTGTTTAATTGTGAATTACAAAACTTTGTCATCACTCTTATTACGCGGTTACGTAGAAAGATGTTTGAGAGAAACCATGTTTAGTTAGTCTTCTAGCGGTCACAAACCTGTAAGCAGCTCTGTTGGCTTGCCGCTGCATTTTTTGATTGTGCAACAATGTGATTGATTTAAACGTTGTTTAAGTGGAAATAAAATCGTTTCCATATCAACTGACATGTTTATGATTTACGAAAAGATCCTGTAACAATCAAATCTTTTAGTGAATGCCGAAGACAGCTCACAACGCAATGGACTTCAGCCAGCATATAAGTTCAACTTGACCTACAGTGGAATGACTTTGTTATAGACTGTGAACTAATAAAACTTTCCGTGATTTAGGAAAATATTAGGGCTCAGTTTGAGTTATTCCGAAAAGGGGTGACGGGCGTTAGAAGTTGCAGCGGTTTAAGGAACCAAATGAAGTTGCAGCACAAGAGCGTCACTTATGGGTTTCAAAACTCGAGACTCTTAAATCCTTCTCTAAAGGTGAGACGATCAGTTCACCTCCTGGTGCAGCCAGTGGCTCCATAAAATTTACAGATGAAGTTAGCTGAAAAATAAAGCAACTTTCAGACTTGTAAACGCAGTACTGGCATGTCTACCTCAGTTTGCGACTTATTTACAGACTCACCATCATGTGAATGGATGCAAGAATCAGTGCATGCATCGCCGCCGTGGATACTACACCACGTACTCACTCATGTAGTCTGTATGCACTGTATCAAACTGTACGAGAGTGTATTAATTTTTATTTTCAGTAGTGTAATTCCTTCTATACAACAATAATTATAAATGATTTTTTTACACAGCTTTAGAACTTTAGCAAAGGATCTGGAAGAGAAGTTGAATGGAATGGACAGTATGTTGAACAGAGCGTATAAAATGAACATTAACAAGAGCAAAACAAAAATAATGGAATGCGGTCTTAGAAAATCAGGCGATGCTGAAGGAATTAGATTAGGTAACGAAACAATGAAGGTGATAGATGAGTTTTGTTACTTGGGTAGTAAAATAACATGCGATGGTCGCAGTACAGAGGATATAAAATGCAGAATGGCAATGGGAAGAAAAGCATTTTTGAAAAAGAGAAATTTGCTAACATCGAATATTAATTTAAGGGTAAGGAAGTCTTTTCTGAAGGCATTTGTGTGGAGTGTTGCCTTGTACGGGAGTGAAACATGGAAGATAAGCAGTGCGGGCAGGAAGAGAATAGAGGTTTTTGAAATATGGTGCTACAGAAGAATGCTGAATATTAGGTGGGTAGATGGCATAACTAATGAAGAGGTACTGAACAGAATTGGTGAGAAAAGGAATTTTTGGCATACCCTGACTAAAAGAAGGGATCGCTTGGTAGGACACATTCTTAGACATCGGGGAATAGTAAATTTAGCATTGGAGGGAAGTGTGTGGGGTAAAAATCGCAGAGGGAGGCCAAGAGACGCGTATAGTAAGCAGATTCAAGTGGATGTGGGTTGCCGTTCTTATGAGGAGATGAAAAGGCTTGCTCAGGATAGAGTAGGGTGGAGAGCTGCATCAAACCAGTCTCCGGACTGAAGACCATAACAACAACAAGCTTACTTCAGCCTTAGGCCTTCATCAGGTGTTTTGTAAATACGAGTAATATAGAGGAGTTGTTACATATATTCTTATAATATAATTACATAAATTTTTTACAAGTTTTACTTACATTACTTATAATATTGTTGTTTATTTGCTGCCCAATTACCTATTGCTGCTTATCTGTATATGTGGAGCAGCACTGGTTATATTAATCGATTTTTATCAGTTTTTGTAGTGGCAGCATAGCATAGACTCTAGTGGCAGCAGTCAACGATATTATAAGTTTACATGGTTTACCAGTAATTTATGCATTAATATCTTTGGTTTGTTTATTTGTTTTGTATTGGCGTTTTACTGTGGATTTGGAATATTTGGTGTTTATCCATTCTCTTGTCTGTTTATAATGTGAATAAAATTTTCGATGTATTTTTTATGTTTGAGTTCGGTTTGTTCATTTAGTACATCGTTCTGGTTGTTGTGTATATGGGAATATAGTTCGATTTCCTCGAGAATATTCATTTTTGGCCCTCTTTGTATAATGTGTAAAATTTTTAAGGCTTGCTCTATAGGTTTTAAATCGTGTTTTTCTGTGATTAAATGTTGATAGAATTAAGATGGATTTTTTTACTGTCTCTTGTGTGTTCTTTACATATAGATTGGAAATTTCTGCCAGTTTGGCCTATAGATGATTTTTGACAGGTGTTACACGTAATTTTGTAGATGCCTGGATTATTGTATTTTAGTGTTTGTCTGTCTCCATTAAAAATTTTGTGGTTCAAACAGTGCTTATTTTGATAGGCAAATCTGACGTTTGTGTGTTTGAATATTTTATTAATATGTTTCCTATGTATGTTGTAGGCACGTATGTCGGTGATTTCTTTGTTGGAGTGTCTTTTGCTAATGTTATCTCTCTGTGTAGCTTTGATATTTTTGCCTGTGTTTTCTGCTGGTATAATTTTGATGTAATTTTAGGGGCATAATTGTTTTGTTAGGCTATGTATTCTAAGGTGCGTAGTTCTTTCTGAATGGCTTCAAATTCTAGTGGCAAGTTTATTATTCTGTTAAGGATGGTGTGAAAGAAAGCCAATTTGTGGGATTTTGGATGACAGGAATGTGCATTTATGATAGTATCGGTAGTGGTTGGTTTTCTATAAATTTCGAATTTGTGTTTGTTCTGGACATTTGTAATGATTAGATCTAGGTAGTTAGTTGATTTGTTAACTTCGTGCTCGACAGTAAATGTTATTTTTGGATGCATTTGGTGCAGATCTGTGTGTATTTCTTGTATGTCTTCTTGGTTGCCATCTATAAGCATTAATGTATCATCAACATATCTAAAATAGTATATGATTTTTCGTGTCATTGTATTATTATTCTTGAAACATTTTTCTTCCAGATTGTTAAAAAAAGTATCAGCTATTGATCCTGCTATGCTACTACCCATTGCAACTCCATCCTTCTGTCTATAAATTTTGTTATTGAATTCAATAAACGACAACAATATTATAAGTAATGTAAGTAAAACTTTGTAAAAAAATTTATGTAATTATGTTATAAGAATATATGTAACAACTTCTCTATATTACTCGTATTTACAGAACACCTGACACCTGATGATGGCCTAAGGCCGAAATAAGCTTATAGTGAGATAATAAAGTTCTAAAGCAGTGTAAAAATAATTTATAATTATTGTTCTATTGAACTGTCCCTCAAAGACATACTCTACACTGCGGGCCCCAGAGAACGGTAATTCCTTCTAATTCGTGCCCCGAAACAATGTTAAACTATCGCCTATAGTGGCATTATCTACTCTAAATACGAGGATTGCGAAGTCTGCCGGCAGCGGAAGCTGTTTGCGTGCGAAACGCTATGCAGGTGGAAACCCGCGCTATCGCACCTGCATCAGATTTGTCCCGCTTCCGCCAGTTGGCGCAACTGCTATCGGACTGAGAAATCGAAGGAAGGCATCTGCTGGCTGTCTGTCTGGGGGCAGAAGGGCGACCGCGGGCGTGGGCCGCCGCCTTTCCACACTTCCGGTCGGAACAATGCCGGCCGCGGCGCCGCATTACAGAGAGAACGGGCCGTGTCGCCCCACTCCTCACACACTCCGCCTCATCGCTATCGCCTCCTGTCTCCCAACTCCTACAGCCGCCGCGACTTAGTATGGTGTCTGGCAGAGGTGGGCACAAATCGGCTCAATGAGCAGCGCTCCGGCTCAGGCCGGAAAAAGAGCAGCGTTCGCGCTCGGCCGGTAGTTACCCTAGTCGCCGCTAGAGGTCTGCATGCTTGCTGGCGCATGTAGTTCGCTCTTATCTTTATAAGATATTTGGCGGCTCGACTGCACGCGCTGGACATTTTAGAGAAGAGTTTCCAGTATTATGTTTATAAGTTACTTTCTTATAAACATAATAGCATTTTCAGAAGATACCCCTAGCAGTGGAATCTGTTCATTTGAGTTGGATACTAAATAGTTTGCACTGTTGTTGTTGTTGTTGTTGTTGTTGTTGTTGTTGTGGTCTTCAGTCCAGAGACTGGTTTGATGCAGCTCTCCACAATACCCTATCCTGAGCAAGCCTCTTCATCTCCACATAAGAACGGCAACCTACATCTGTCTGAATCTGCTTACTGTATCCCTCTCTTGGTCTTCCTCTTCGGTTTTTACCCCACACACTTCCCTCCAACGCTAAATTCACAATTCCTTGATGTCTAAGAATGTGTCCTACCAATCTATCCCTTCTTTTAGTCAAGGTATGCCAGAAATTTCTTTCCTCCCCAATTCTGTTCAGTACCTCCTCATTAGTTACGCGATCCACCCACCTAATCCTCAGCATTCTTCTGTAGCACCATATTTCAAAAGCCTCAATCCTCTTCCTGTCCGCACTGTTTATCGTCCATGTCTCACTCCCATACAAGGCAACACTCCATACAAATGCCTTCAGAAAGGACTTCCTTAGGCTTAAATCAATATTCGATGTTAACAAATTTCTCTTTTTCAAGAACGCTTTTCTACCAATTGCCATTCTGCATTTTATATCCTCTGTACTGCCACCATCATTTGTTATTTTACTACCCAAGTAACAAAACT